>QTSX02006641.1:0-111456 GCA_014839935.2 Entomophthora muscae | reverse complement strand
CCCAATGCCTCTACCTATGACTGGATTTCTGAAAATTATAGGTTAATTGTGTTTAGATAAAGTTGTCACTGATTGAAATTCAAAACCTTAATAATAAACTTTAAGCCAATTAGGAGCCAAGTGATAAAGTGATTGTTGTGACATAAAGGGTCATTCAATAATTCTTTGATGCATGTGCGCTAATTAATATGATTGGCTGGTTGTTTTGCCATTGTGCGCCATTGCTGCTGTGGCAAGTTGTTGATGGACTAGTGCAAACCCAGCAGCTGATTGAGCACTAGTCCACCAACACTTGCTGCAGCGGCAATGGCGCACAATATCAAAACATCCAGCCAATCATATTGATTAGCACACATGCATCAAATAATTATTGAATGATCCTTTATGTCACAAAAATCACTTTATCACTTGGCTCCTGATTGGCCTAAATTTTATCATTAAGGTTTTGAATTTCAATCAGTAACAACTTTATCTAAAAACAATTAACCTATAATTTTCTAATTCACATTTTGACAACCACCAAATCATTGTTAATATTTTCACAAGGGGCTGTGCAAAGTGCCAAAAACAATATGGCAATTAAGGAAACAATTCCAACACAAAGCAATCATCACATATTGAGTTGAGTGTAAAACATATACACAATGGGTAAAAATGGGATAATGTAGTAAATGAGAAAAAAACAGGAATAAACAAAGAGTCAATAGTATCAGAATAACACAGAGTTTATTGGGATGAAAGCTATAAAAACATATTGAAAGATTAGTAAAAAATCCATGAGAGAATTTGATAATCTTTTGAAGGATCTTGACTTGGCAATTACCAAAATTAAAGACATTGACCTCAAGGTCAAGACAAAAGTGAAGGCTGCCGCCATTACAGGGGACAATATTGACAAGATGTCTGCCAAGGCACTTATGACCAAGTTGCCATACACCTCTGAAACAACAATTGAATGCCTTTTAAATGTCCAGAAGACTGTTGTGGAAGGCCTTCAATTCAAGTCCTTTGCACTCTCTGTGCCGTCCGTCTGGGCCAACAACCCTGAGATGTATACACATCTCAAGCCATCCAAGAAAGCCAGAACCAAGGACACATAATTGCCAGCGCAATTGCTTGCACCAAGAATGACTAAGCCTGCTGAAGCTACTGGAAAGGAAGAAACACACAAAGTTAACATAAAAAAATAAAATTAATAAAAATTTGTAAATAATTATATTTTTTAGAAAACATAGACAGTGAAATCTTCTGGGTTATTGCAACTGAACCAATGAGGATTCATTATTTGAATTGGGGAAGACAACAGTCTAATAGAAAGGACAGGAATGGATAGAATAAGGTCTTGTTTATTATATATTACTGTGATTAATATCTATATGCAGAAAGACACTGGGCCACAAGGGGGTGGCATGATCCATGTAAGGTTTGAAGCCAAGTAATAACTTGTGCAGGATCAGCAGGTCAAATTGATAGCACTCTTAATTAGGAGAAAGTGCCTGCAGTTCAATATCTCCATCAGGCTGATCCATATTGTTAGATACATCAAGGGGCAACTCATTGAGCGCCCCCTGTGTATTATAAGATATGTTGGCAGGCAAGTCTTGAAACTTGGTTGCAACACCCCCCCTTGTCCCCTGCTTGTTGTCAGACACCAGTATTGGAGTCTGCAGGAGATCTGGGAAGGTACGCACAAACAACCTTTGTGTGGGGATGGCACAGCAGGGGCGCAAGCAATTGTGGTGGAGAGTCTTGGTGTTTCCTTGGGCATCTTCAAGCCAATAGGTGTGATTGTCATAAACTGCAGCTATCTTGAAGGGTCATATGTGGTTGGGCTCTGACTTAGCCAAATTGGGGTTAAGGGAATAGATGGGGTCCCCTACACAATCTGGTTTCAAGGTGCTTTGTCCCTCCTTCAACTTTTTTGTGCTCAATTTCTCAGGCTTTGGCACGCCATTGGTTTAGGGATGGAGTCGCCAACAGGGGGCTTTCTGGGAACTGTAGACTGTAGTTTCCTCTGCTCTACTCCTCCCAAATCATCAGGCGTCCCAAAGGCCAAGGGCTGGGGATGAACGCAGGGCTTCTGTTGGCTCTTGCTCATAAAATGAGCATTGCGGTGGGCAGGTGTTCAGTCCATGAAGTATTGGGATGTTCCTGTGAGAGCTTGGTAATCAATTGAACCTGCAAACCATTCAGCTGCTCTACAGTCCATTGGCTTGGGGGTGGTAGGGTGTTGTGTCTATTTGTCAGAGGACATTCTTGGTTCAGTACGCCTTCATGACATGCCCAACAATCTCAGGCCACCATCCATAATGAGGCATTTAGGTCACCCAAAGCGGGCCACAATTTCTTTGCCAATGAAGCAGGTGATGGCGGTGGCCGTGTGATTAGCGGCTGCTCATGCTACTGACCAGCGGGTGAAGTAGTCAATGGCTGTGATGATGTACTTCTTCACAAGTCTGTCTTTGGGGAGGGGTCTAACAATTTTGAGGGCCCACTTCTTGAAGGGTTCCATGGCCTTAATGGGTAGGACGGACTTGGGGGGTGCAGGCTTAGATGTTTTATTTTCACACAACATACATTTTTTTGGAGGTCCAAGATGTCTTGACGCATATGTGGCCACCAAACCTTATGTTTCATGAGTTTGAAGAGGTTACGTCCTCTGACATGACTCAAGGCGTGGTGGTAGTGTAGTATGGTGTCACCTTGTTGTGTGGTGGGAATATAGGGCGTCTTTTCACCTGTCTCTGCCTGATGGCATACGTTGCCTACATTGGTGATGAACTGACTTTAATTGTCCTTCAACTTGAAGATGGTTACTAAATTAAGGTCTTTGTACTGGGTTGCCTCAGCGCGGAGATAGAGCATTGGCCAATCTGGGTCCAAATCATTGTCCCTGGTGATGGGCGCTACATAGAGCCTAGAGAGAGTGTCTGATTTGGCAAGTTCTTTACCAGGTTTGTATTCAATGAGCAACTGGTAGGGGCACAGACGCTCAACCCAGACTGCCTGATGGCGTGTTAAGTGGGACTGTGTGTTGAAGTGTTAGAGCAACTTGTGGTCCGTCAGGACACAGGGTGGGAATGTAGCCCCCTCCAAGTAACAGTGCCATTTCTCAACACAGTATACAATTGTCGCTAGTTCCTTGTCATGGATTAGGTAGTGTTGTTCTGAGTCAGTGAGCTTCCTGGATTTGTATGCTATAGGGAGAAAGACGCCCTTGTCAGTTTCTACCCGTAACACACACCCTATGGCCCTGTCAGAGGCGTCAGTCTTGAGCTTGTATTGGTGGTTTCAATTGGGGAACTGCAATACAGGTGGAGTTGTAAGTCTTTGCTTCAACATCTCAAAGGCTAGATCTATGCAGGATTCTAGTGGAAGCGCTGTTTAGTGTTCAGGAGCCTCAGTTATGGGTGCAATACATTCCCCAAAATTGGGAATAAACTTGCACACATAGGCAACCATACCTAAGAAGGTGCACACCTGGCCCACATCAGTGAGGAGTGGCATGCTTGTGATTGCCTTGATTTTGGCAGGGTCAGGCTTTATCCTTTGGGCAGAGATGGTGTGCCCAAGGAACAAGAGCTCTAACTTGAGGAATTCACACTTGGAGATTTTTGCCTTCAACTGATTTTTCTGAAGGGTGTCAAGGACAGCACAGAGGTGTTGGAGGTGCGTGGTTTGATCTTGAATGAAGACAATAATGTTGTCAAGGTACACAACAACACACGTCCCAATCAATTACTCAAATGATTTTTTCATTAACATGGCAAAGGTGGAAGGAGCATTGGTCATCCCAAAGTTCATGATCTGGCACTCAAACAACCTGTAGCATGTGCGGAAGGCAGTTTTTGCCTCATCCCCTGGTGCAATGCAGAACTGGTTGTACCCTGTGGTGAGATCAATATTGCTAAAGATCTTTGTGCCTGTGAGTGTGTCAAACAGGTTATCAATCAGCAACAGGGGGTATTGATTCCTAACAGTCACCTCATTTAGGGTGCAGTAATCTGTGACTAAGCAAAGAGACCCGACCTTTGAGGTACAAAGAAGACAGCAGCCCTGTATGGCAAAAGCAAGGGGCGTATGAAGCCCTTATCAAGTGTGTATATGAGGTGCTGGCAGAGGGTTTCATCTTTTTTTGGTGTCAAACAATAGAGGGGACGTGCCTTGGGAAGTGACCCTTGTAGTTGTAAATCATGCTGGATCTCTCTGGGAGGGGGGTAGTTGGTCCAGTGTTTCACTGCAAACGTCCTTATATTCCTTGAGGAGAGCAGCAAGTGCTGGTGGAGGTGGAGTGGTCAAGGGGGGCTGCAGATGATTCAGCATGGATGAATTTGACTGAGCATTGGTTGAAGTCTAGTTTTCCTCCCTTGAAATAATATGAGCCTGTTTCTTCTATTCTACCAAACACGGTATTGTGAAGTAACTTATTCATATCAACAGGATATATCTGAAAATCCACCCCATTTCTATTGATGGTAATTAAAGAGGTATCCCAGTTGATTTAGGGACAAGTGTGACAAAGCTAGTCAAGGCCAGCAATGTCATTGTGGCAGAGACCTACCACAATTGGTCCCGCCAGTTTAACCTGGATGTTCCCCATTCTTACAGAGAAGGGTACCGTCTCATGGGTAATTGCTACTCTATTGGAGTCAGCTACTTGTACTGCCTTGAACCTGCTTGGTACTTGGTCTAGTTGTTGAGCGTTGGCAAACACCTGGTCAACCATAGTGTGGTTGGCCCTAGTGTCTACTAGTAGTTTTTGGGTGTTTCCATGGAAATGGAAGGGATAGGCCAAGCAAGTTACTTTATTTGAAGAGTGGCTGCTTGGAGTATAGGGCCGTTGCTATGAACTTGGAATACATTGAGTCCTCAACTTCATGAATGTTGTAGTTGCAGGGGCTCTTTGCAAGGAGGGATTGAGAGTGAGGGTCAAGTGGGGTTGTAGAAACTCTTGTAACTACAGCCCCCAGAATTTTCCCTGGTCTTCAATCTGGGCTAGTTGGAGTTCCCCCTTGCAGGGACGCTTAACCCCATTTTCCTGTTGGCATGGCTGGCGGTGACCTACTTGGTTGTGAGCACTGCCAGGTGCAGGATAAGGTTGGGGTGGTGCGTCATTGGAGCGGCGGAAGCCTGTTGAAGCCTGGTTATTGGCCTCCACAATGGCCTTGTAGCAGTCATCAATGGAGGTGCAGCAACCTACAGGAACCCACTTGTAGCTATGGGGTTTAAGCCCATTAACTATCAAAGTAAAAAGCATGGTGTTCCTGTCAGTCACAGCTTCTGGGGCTGTGGAAAGAGCTTGTTGCCAGGCAGCAAGATATTCAGGAACAAACCCAGTCTGTTTTATAGCCAGGAGGGGAGTTCCCACTACAATGGGTGAAAATTTTTCACTGTAGCGGGACTTTGTAGTGTCCCTGAACAACGCCCAAGTAATTTCTATTTCTTGACTGACCCAGTTGGTGAACCAGACTGCAGCAGGCTCTGTAAGGCAACCTGAAGCAGTAGCAACCCACATGGGCTCAGAAACTTGACAGATACAAAGGCGGGTCTTGGTGGAGTGGAGCCAACTGGCAATGTCAGCTCCTTTGACACCACCCTCAAAAGACTCAAGTTGTAGATTCAGCATACATTGAGACAGGTCTTATTGAGGTGGGGTGACGCTGGCATTACGCTGTACAAGGCAGAGTCAATTGTACACACTTGTAAGAACTAGCTGGTCTTGGTAAATAATTTACCCATTGGGGATGTCCCCTTTTGGGATTGGCAGGAAAGTCTCTTGATGGGGAGTAGCCTAACGGCCCATACTCCGTCCTTTCTTAGGGGGAATTTTTTTCTTTAGGTAGGTTGATAACCTAACGCTGCTATCACTGTTGAAACTGAACCAATGAGGATTCAGTATTTGGATTGGGGAAGACAACAGTCCAATAGAAAGGACAGGAATAATAAGAATAAGGTGTTGTTTATTGTAGAATATTGTGATTAATATACTATATGGGGAAAGCCACACGGCCACAAGGGGGTGGCATAGTGGCTTTTTCCATGTAGGGATTAGAACCAAGGAATAACTTGTGCAGGGATTAGCAGGTCAAATTGATAGCGCTCCTAATTAGGAGAAAGTGCCCGCAATTTGATATTGCCCTCAGATTGGCTCATGCTGTTAGATATGTCAAGGGGTGACTCATTGAGCGCCCCCTGTGTATTGTAAGATACATTGGAAGGCAAGTCTGGAAACTTGGTTGCAACAGGGTCCTGGTCCTGTTTGCCCCCGCCATGTTTTATGCCAACTACGCCAATCATGTGGCTAGGCAGCTATTTCTGTCCCCCCTGTCTTGCAGGAGCTTGAAGACAGAATTCACAGGTCCTTCCCAATGACAAGGGATGTGCTAACTGGGCTGACACATGCCAAGGGGGCATCCAAGTGGGCATTTACTGCCTACAAGGATGCCCAACTGGTCCGCCTGGACCTGGTACCCCTCAGTGGAGTTTACAGCGTAAACTTCATTGAGCTTGTTTGGGACAGCCTTGCAACGCTCCCATTCAAGAATATACTGGATATGGGCTGGGCCCACGCGGCTGCTTGCTTCTGCTTCCTGATGGAGCACACACTCTCTTACCTGCTCAAGAACTTTGGGTGTGCGGTAGAAAAATTGGCTGTTGCAGACACAACAGCCGTAAAGAAGACCAAAATCCTCCTTGCCAACTTTGGGTTGGCCTGGAGTGCCAATTAGATGGGGCTCTCTGCAGCCATGGAGCTGACCTTTGCAAATACCAAGCACAAGAAGAAGATTAGTACCGTTTATGATAAACTCTGTGAGTTTACAGAATCCTTTGCCGGACAAAGGCTTCATCTTGTTGTTTATCTTGGGTATCTCTTCTACTTTGGAATGGGCACCAGCGTGGAGGACCTAGACAGGGTCCTTCTTGGGATTGATAAGGCCAGGCTCTCCCTAGATGAGAAGAAGGTCCCCCCAGGTACAAATTGGTCAACCATGTAATCCAAGACACCCTGGTCCTGATGGTAATCTATGGGTTTGCAGCCCCACCAGAGAAGCTGCTCCTGCATTCTCACCTAACAATACTCCCTTTTACCAGCCGCTGCAAATATTTCAATCAGGGTGTATCCACCATCTACAGTGTGGCAATGGAGTTTGTGTGCCACCTCCACCACCAGGTGGGTAAATACCAAAGAACTCACTACAAGTGCTCTTAATAAATCCTCTCTCCCAATAAATTTCATTATAATTTAAATTATTTTTATTATAATAAATTTTTCTTCATTCTTATTTTAGTAAAAAAGTTTTGTAAAATAAATCCTGGAGAGGGTTTTCATAAAAGCATAATAATATAATTTTAATAAAATATGCTTCTAATTTGTAAATTTTATATTTAATTTTTTAATCACATTTTTATATTTATTTGATAAGAGTGATACAAATATTTTCACGTAATCAAGTATCAAGTGTTTGGGATAGCCTCAGATGCCATAATAAAAAAATTAATATAAAATAAATAAATTACTCACCTTTATTGATGGTCCCACTAAATGTGATTGTGGGCTTAGACGCTTCTAAATATAAAATGATAATTAATAAATTTTAAATAGTAAATTAGAGAATATAAAAAAGTTAGACAAGCTAAGACTTTAATTGATTGGCTGTTTGGCAAGGCATGCAGGGATGAATGAATCAGCGTGGCCATAGAATTTGGCCACAGTCTCAGCTGGGAGGGTGTGGATCCTGGCCTGCAGCAAATCAAATAAGTCCTCAGTCCCAGTTGGGGTCCCTTGCTTTACAACTTGCTTGAGCCACCCAAATACTTCTTCAATGGGATTTAGGAAGGATGAATAAGCAGGGAGGAAGAGAAGGCGCCAATTAGATGTGGCCAATTGCTGGGGGCCCACTGCAATGCTGGTGTTAATCATTGGGAATTCTTCAAGAATATCGGCCACCTTGTGGAGACCAACATTATCCAGCACAATTACATTGGTGAAGCCCGGGCTTATGTGTTGCAGGTGCTCCTGGACCAATTGGACAAATGCTAGAAATTTACGGCTGTTGTGGGAGCCTAGTATCATTTGATAGAGCTCAACCCCTTTGGACTGAGGAGAGCCACCATTGAATATGCTGTGGTGCAGACTGCAGTACGCCAAGCTACCCTGTCATTTGAGCCTTTTGGGGACATAACCATATGCATTACACATAGACAAGGCAAATGCTGATTTTTCAATGTAATAGAATTTGACCGTCCCCTTGGCTTTGAGGGCAGTGTACGCCTCAGCGTATTTTTTATGGGTCTCAACATTGGTTGGGCTATTTTGATTGTATGGAGATACCCCAAGCTTTTTCCAGGAAAAGCACATTCCCTTCACCAGATGGTAGTAAAAGGAAATTGAGGCCTCAACCCCAAAAGTAGATTTGACCATGGCCTGTATATTTTCCAGTTCAAGATGACAATCTTGGGTTATCCACTGGTGGATTGCCCATTTGTGCTCCTTGGTGAGCATGGTGGACACGTGCAGGGATTTCTCTGTGACAAGGACATGGCCAGTATTGATGAACTTGTTAAAGGTCTTTGAGGCGTACTTGGGATCCACCCTAACAAGAGCCACAGCCACCTTGAAGTCACCAGATTCCTGCATTAGCTTGAGAAGGATGATGTGCTTTATATCAGGAATGCGCTTATGAGAAGGCTTAGTGGACTCAGATGAAGTGGGATCCTGATTGGTGACAGGCTTGAAAGGCATGGGTACCTTGTTGTAGAAGGCTGCAATCTTTTTAACACCAGCTGTTCCTCATCAGTTCTGTAGAACTCAGGCTTCTTGTCCTCTTCCTGATTGCCATCACTTATGTAAGGCTCATAGCTAGTGTCAAATATAGGCTTAACCTTCTCCAGCATGGCTGACAGGACCAAATCTTGGTAATACACAGTGTCAAATACATATGAAGGTAAGTTTGATCTCTTTTTTCTTAACTGTTTTGATTGTGGTAACCTTGGTGGGCTTCTGGGTCAGCTTGGGGACCCAAGGGTTAATGATCTGAACCCTAGCAGCTTGTGCTCCTTGAACCAGCTGTGTCAGTGCAGCATCACTATTAAACTCTCCTCTCCCATCTCCTTCCTGAGTAGGCACTTGAGTTGCACTAACTCTGTTCTTTGAACCGCAGGGGCAACCACAACCGTGGCGCACAACAGGTGCATTGGTACTCTGTGTTGTGTTCCTTCCATTTTGAGAATTTAATAAAAGACTAAATAAATTTTAATTAAGTTATTCCCTAATTTTAATTTTTGCTTTTATCTGAATATGGATATTTAATTAATATTTCCCCCCAATGCCCCAATTATAGATTTTTATTTCTTAATTAGTTGTTTTTGGTTTTACCACACTCATTTTAGAATACCCAAAATAATTTCCACACATTTTCCCAGATTTTACGCCAAATTAAGCACCCAACACAATATTTTTAAAATTTATGTCTCAGATTGTGTGTCTTATTTTAGATACCTTGGTATCATTCTTGAGTACAATTCATTGCACACAACATTTGAGTGATTTCATTTACATAGTGAGTTGCTATTGTGTTTTGTTTTTGGGTTGTGTTTCAACTCACCTTGCTTGGGTGTATTTTGTCACCAATTCACATAGTAAACATATGGGTCATTATTTTAGGGATTGGGCCATTTTCTAATGCACATGCTGCTCAAGTCACAGCATAACACAGTTCAATTTTGAAAAAGTAACTAATTACACATTTTATATTTAAAACATTAATAACTCAATGAAAAATTAATATTTTTCACACTGTAAACTATCAAAATGAAGCTAAAGATTCTATCTTTCTATTGGTGTAAAAAAATTATTATGTATACTATACTCAATATTAAAGCAAAAGTAATTTAAAAGATTATAATCCAGATTTTATTATATGATTCTATCTAATGATATAAAGTAGATCACTTCAAAGCTAATAAATAATCTTTTTTAATATACAAAGTATCTTTTTTATTAAACAAAATTAAAGATAAGATTGAGAGCTTTATTTTCGCATTTTATATTATTTAAAAAGCTCAATTATTTAGGATTTTATGGCAGTTTGAAGTTAGGATGTTTTTATCACTGTTTAGATTAATTTTAAGGTTCAAGTGAGCTTCAAAACTCAAATTAAGCATTCTTTGAACAGAATTCTTTAATATTTTATTATTTTAAAAATATGTGGAAGAGTTACAGTTAACTGAATACATCATTTTAATTGATTTGCATTAATTACAAAGAGGATATGATGTAATAATGATGCTTAGCTGCTTCACATATATCACTTGTGCATGAAAACTAGGTATTTAATTAATTCTGCAAACATAAATTCAAGTTCAAACTATAGTAAAAGCTATCACATCATTTCTTTCAGAATGGTGTCATTTAGCTTGGTATATAAGAGCTAAAGCACCACAAAGCTTCTAATCCAAAAGACCCCATTCAAAGGCCACATTCTGATCAGAACTACTCCATCATTAAGGCACATTTCAGAGATCTGACCTAATTACAGATTCAAAATACTACCATGTCCTCAGTTAAATTTACTTCTGCCATGCTACCCTTTTTCTCTTTGGAGCTTCAACAAAAAGAGAAAGAATTGCAATGTTAAAAAAGGCATTCCTCTTTATTGCTGGTGATGATCTTGATAATTTCATCAAGCACTTCCTCTCTCAGACTGAATTTGGGAAAGCTCAGTTTCTGCCAACTATTCAAAATCAAAAAATCAATGAGTTCATTGAAAACTTAAAGGATCTCATGAAATCTTCTCCCCAAAAACATCTCCCAGCCTTACAATCTCTGGTTACTTCCAGTTACTCTTTAAAAGAGCTTAATGATATGGGGTTTAATATAACCAAAAGTGAGTTTGAATACTCAAGAAAAATAAATATAAATATAAATATAAGTTTAAACAAAAAAAGCCAAAAAAAATAATAACTATTCATTAAAAAAAGAAATAACTAAAAAAATAATTAAAAAATTGCTGGAAAATTCTTTTGAAACAAGCCAGTTTACAAAAAAGTGCCTGAAAAAATTTATAAAGATATAGAAAAAGAGATGAGTAATTACTCAACTGAAATTAAATACTCTCTACTTAAAACAAAAAAAGAAATATATGAAAATATGAAAATAAAAAATGAAATTTCAGTTTCAATTTCCACTTACTATAAATTAATCCCTAAAAATATAATAAAAAGTAAAAAACAAACTGATATGTGCAATATTTGTAATTTAAAAAATTCACTAGAAAAAAAGAAGGAAGAATGTGAAAGTAAAAACTTACCATTACCAGAATCTATAGACAATGACTTAAAGACTATTAATCAGCACCAAGACTTTTATGTTCATCAAAATAGGGAATATAAAAAAGATATTTATAAATTAGATGATGAGTCTTATGTTGTAGTTATAGATTATAAGGAAAACTTAAAGGTTGGAAGTGGTCCAATTGAGACCAATAATTGTTTTTATTCAAAAAAACCTATCTCATTATTGGGGTTTGCATTAGTTTTTAAGGAAAACAATAAAATCATATATGGATATCATGATTTTTTGTCTCAAATATTATCACATGATTCTTGATTTTCAGGTGAATGTCTAATTAGTCTTCTTAAATTAGATATATTTAAAAAAATTAAAAATTTAAAAGTGTGGACTGATAACAGAAATTATTTTAGATCATATGAATTTTTATATTACTTATTTAAAGAGGCACCTAAATATATTAAGGGTTCTATAAAATATAATTGTTTTGTTGAGTGTCATGGAAAAGGCATTGTTGATGGTCACTTTGGTGTAATATCAAAAATGTTAAAGGAAAAAGAAAATGAGCTTTATATTAAAAATATTAATGATCTTAAAAATATTTTTGAGCAATAAGAAAAAAGAAAAGAATTATATAAATCTGTACTATCAGGCTCAAACATTTCTCAGAAGTCATTCTTTTATATTTATGAAAGATAAGTTAGGCCTATAAAAAGAGAGCTTGAAGTTAAAAATCTGTGCATTAATCTTTCATATTTGATGAAAGATGGGAAGTTATATACTTCACCTCTAACATTTGAAAGTTTATCAGAATATTCTGAGATAACTTATCATTTGAAAACACGTGATGATACCAGAGAAACAAAAATATCAGAAGATGCTAGTGATGTATTGGGGCAAGTTCATGAAGTAGGGCAACTTACTAGAGGGTGTATTTTAAATAGAGTTATCAGTCTTTCAAAACAACAACCTTTTTTCTGAAACAAACTAAGAATATTTATGATGAGCCAAAGATAGGGTAATAGCATTTATAGCTTTGGGGCTGCTATTACTCTCCCATACAACTCATCATAAATATTTTTGGTTTGTAGTTTGTAGTAGCACTTAAGATATTTTCAATAATACTATAAGTTGCACTTTTTGATTCTAAAATTGATGACTTATTTTTTAAAAAAATCATCTAAGCCCAAGATCAATTAAAGTTTTGGGATTGGTTGTATTTTAAGCTTTCTGAATAATTAGAATATGAATAATGTGATTAAGTTATAAAATAATCAATCTGGCGCCTAGGCATAACAAGAAAAATAATGACCCATATGTACACCAAAAGTCAACTCAGACCATTTTGTTTGTGAATTAATGTATTTTGGATTGATATTTTGAATATTTTTGCTTTGCGTGTGAGCACTTCTTTGCTGTGTTGACCCATTTTGCCCATTAACAAAAAAATCCCTGTTAACAGAGTGTATATTTTAACCTGATAGTTGGATTTTGTTCAACTCTGAAATCATTTCGTTTAAATCTGAGGTATTTTTGGTTGTCACCATAGCTTTTAAAACTACTGTATCAAATTTGATGTAGAATGCTTCAGAAAGTGACTGGATTGTGTGCGTTTTTAATTTGATTCTCATGTGTTTGCTATCTTATTTTTGGAATTCTTTATTTGACTTTATTTTTGTTGCATGATTGACTATCTTTGTCTTCCAGCCCTAGATTAAATGGAAGCTTTTTTGAGTAAATTGACCTTCAACTGGCTCCAGTTGAAATTTGTTTTGTGACTGAACCTATGCGTTCTAAACTGACTAATATATGTTTATCTCAACAGGTTTGAAAACTCCTGTAGGGAAATTTTGTTTATGGTTTGGCATTTTGTCTGTTCACCAAAAATGCTTAGATTATTTGATTCCTGAATCTTGTCCGTCTTAGGGTTCGCTTAAATCTGAAATCATTTTGTTTAAATCTAAGTATTTTTGATTGTTGCCATAGCTTTTAAAACTAAAGTATGCTGAAAGGATATTTTTAATATTTTCCACTTCATATCAGCTGAATTGATTTTAAGAGATGGAAGAAAATTGAACTTTTTAAGAAATAATCTGATTTAAAAGAGTTGGAAATTTGGTTGGCCCCAGTTAAATTCTTAACAAGATTTGGGTATTTTTCCAACAACCTTTCATCTAATGATTAATATATAAATTATTGGATATGCTTTTCTTCAAGGTTCTAAAGTCTAGGCTAACCTATAGCTCAGGCAACTAGCTTGTACTTGATGGCAGAGTCAGGGGTAGGATATTTAAATCTGAGAATGGTATATCCAACCTCTATAAAGAGATGTTGTTTTGAGAAAGACTTTCACAGGAGAATCTAAAATCTATTGATTTTAAATTGCACTGAATGCTTAAAGTGTTTAACTAAAGCTACAAGGGTAATTTGTCAGCAAATCCTTTATCTGGATGATTTCATTTTTTCTGGTTAAGGATGTAATATGACTGATATTATATAGATACACTTTAGAAGATAACGATATAAAAAAGAAAAGATAATTTCCTAGATAAAGTCACTAAGATTATATAGCAGCAGAGTGCTATGTTATTTTTTGTTGAATGAGAATTATTTGCGAAATTTCATTTGATAAATGGATTTTTTAAGCTATATTTCTATTTGATCCAACTTGTATGTGATGCTATGCTGACCACTAATCTCAGCTACATGATGAATTATCTGCCATGATAGAGTTATCACAGATGTGATATACCTATTTTAATTCATTGACTGGGTCATATTTTTCTGAATTATATCAGTATCTAGGCAATAAGTTATATTTGTATTCTATCATCTTGGATGCAAATGGTACATCTGAGCTGGGTTTACTTTTGAGAGATGAAGCATGGGATCTGAGATGCTTGCAGGATTTTTATTACTTGTTAAAACGTCAAATACAATGTAGTTAATATGCTTTCAATATTTATTCTACACTGGAAAGTTTATTGAAGCAGCAATATGCAGCTAATCAATCTGAAACTTTTCCAAAGATTGCTTCAACCCTTCCACTAGCGCAGAATTTTCTTCGGGGGTTCCGACTGTCATCCTTAAGCACCCTTGACAATTCACCTCTTCAGCACGATAGCGAATCACGATCTTCAGTTGCTCAGCCAAATGAAGGTACACTTTCTTAGCTCGGAGGTTTGAGGGCTTTTTAGAAGCATACCCAAGAATAGGAATTAGAAGGAAGTTGGCGTCGGGCTGGCCTAAAGGATCACCCATTCCCTCAAGTTTGATCAGTTGTTCAGCTAATCTTTTTCGTTCATATTTGATAGACTCAAGTGAAGTGTGGACTTTTGAGATGGAAGTGTCTGAAAGAGCATCGAGTGCAGCTTGCGAAGTCAATGAGCTGATGTTATAGGGTGCCTTAGTATTGTTCATAATTTGAATGATTTCAGGGCTAGAGAATCCAACACCAAGCCTAAATAAAATTAAGTAAATATATTCAGCGTATAGCTGAATCTTATTCTTAATGTTTCTTCAAGTCTATAATGAATTGGGGTAAAAGTTAAAGTTTGAAAGGAGTAAAAGTGTTAATAAAATTTCCGAATATTGTAAATATTTAAAGTTTTGTATTCTTGTATTTTTGTTTATAAAGTTGAATAAAGGAAAGTACAAAAGTCTGCCTTTTGCCACTTACTCAGGCCTTGTCTCACTAAAACTCTCAAACACAATATGCCATTTTAAAAGTAATCTACCTGATTCCTGCAAGTCCAAAACTTTTGCTTAAAGTTTGCATCACAATTAGGTTTGGATATTTTTCTAATAATTTGGTAGCTGAAGCATTTTTTTGATCAACGAAATCAATGTATGCCTCATCCACCACTACAATTCCTTTGAACTCAGAGCATTCCAATATTTCTATGACGGAAGAAATTTCTAGGTATGTTCCGGTGGGATTTCCTGGGCTACAAAAGAACAATACTTTGAGTGTGTCACCTAATGAACTGATTTTTTCTTTGATCTAGAATAAATATTAATTGCAGTCAAACAGTGGTCCCTACCTCTTTAGTATTAAGCTGAAACTCGCCAGGGGTCAGAAAAGATTCTTCGATACCAACGTCGTTGATTTGGGCTGATACTTTGTACATTCCGTATGTTGGTGGGGTTATTAAAATTTTATCGACTCCTGGACGGCAAAAGATTCTGAGAATCAAATCGATTACTTCATCTGAACCGACCCCCAGGAATATATTGCCAGTTGATTTAATAGCTGTATTTATTTTTAATAGCCTTTCTTTGATGGGGCTTTGATGAGGATCGGGATATCTATTCAGACTGGCCTTAAAGATTCCTTTCTCCGCTTCAAACGGGGTTCCAAATGCATTTTCGTTAGCATCAAGTAGAATCCCCTCCGTGAAATCGTCTCGTGCGCATCGGTAAGGCTTGAGGGCCCGAATGTTTTTCCTGACTATCCGATCAAGTTGAAATCCTGACATGGCTTTCACAAAGTGTGTATGGTATATGGCGAATGTTTGAGAGTGCTAGCAAATAAAGATATCCAAAATAAAGCTAGGATTTGAATATTGTGCTAGCAAATAAGTATATTTATATGCAAATATCAATGGTTAGGAAGGCTATGCCACTTTAAGCCAATTGGAACCTGCTGTGCTATCCATCTTATTTGGTTGTAGATAGGGCTGCTTCGGCCAAGTCCTGGGCAGCCGCGGCCAGTTTTTGGCTCCTGACATTCCTTTTCAAAGATTTATTTTAATATGTTTAAATATAGTATAATTTCGTCTTTTCTGAAGCGGCCAAAAGCCGTTAGCTAGCCGGGGCTGAGCCGAAGCATCCCTAGTTGTAGAACAGATTGTTGTTTATAGGCAATCATGACGCAGGTTTGTTTTACATATTTGTTGTTCACCACAGCAGCACCAAATATAAATACTAAAGTAAAGCTCACTTTTTTGAACCGATGTGACTCAATTCATGGAGCCCTATTCTTAGGCCTGACCTATAAATCTTTGTAGCCCTTAAAGCTACAACATTGAAATGCCAGCCAAAAACTTACAAGGCAATTGAGTTGCGTATTTTAGCTTTATTCAAAGCTTCTTAGGGATTCTGTTAACTCTTCAATCGACCAATAAATTCAATATAGCACATGTCACCCTAGCTAACTCCAGCTGAGCCTGACTCACGACAGCAACGAAATCATCATAACTCCTTGAAATACTGGGGTCAAGTCAAATTAATTTTAAATTTACTTCTGAAGTATTTATCATACAACCAGCTGTAATCAAGTGGTATAAATGTCGTAACTGTGCTGTTTTAGCAGAGTTACACGGGGAAAAATATTTAGGAGATAGATAGTAATCTTTATTGTGAGATAGTGATTATATAGCTATTGTGAATCAATGGATAGCAGGAACATGATTGGTGATCACACGGCTGGATGGAAGAGGGGGGTGGCTTGATCCTGCTAGTGAGTCAAGCGCCAAATTGAGGTATCCGCCGTATAGGATCATCAACTGTTCATGTTGATGGATTTGGTAATTTGAGTTGACTTCCTAGTCTGGCTTCAAGTGTCCAGGTAATCAGATTGCGGGTCACAAACCCGCTTGGTTGGAACCTTGCTGGCGGGTTGAGCCTGCGGTTTTGACATAAACTCTTTAGCAAGTACCAAACTAGAAAAGTTATAATAAGTTGGGCATGTACTGTTTAGCTCACAATCCCCAGTAATTGGGGTATGAATTGATCCAGTCAGATTCAAATTTAGACTGTCCATCCACATGAACTTTGAGCTGTGGATTCACAAATTTTGAGAATTCCCAGTATACAGAATGCTGGATATGTATAAATATACAATAGCTAAATCTACTTTGAACCACCACTAAACTTGATGCTTTACTAGAGTCTAAATTGGGCAATATTATATTTAAACTTAACAAAAGTATATGCAGTAGTTTTTTAACCTGTTGAGATAAACAAAAATATACTAGTGTCACAACATCTACAATTACTCCCTCTTGGGGAATTAATTCCCTAAGTGACTTGCCAAATGATTCCCCAGCTAATCATTAAGTCAGTGGCACTGTTATCATTTGGTCATCTATTACGGGAGTCAAACATTTTGAATCCTAAGCGGAACACAACTTGGACAAGCCTCATGGCTTAAGAGGAACATTACTCAGATAAGCCCCATGACCTCCATGACGTACATGGACAGTATGTGGCTTCCCATGATACTATGCAATACCCTATATTCATATCCAATAAACTATCATTCTCTTCTTAATTTTCCCCTTTATCTTGTTTATTATACTTCCCAGAAGTATATACTTGACACAGGTAACAAACCCATTGCAATCAGATAACAATATTGGATCACTCACAAAAACAATATTTTCAAACACAGAACAACATGTTTCTGACAATCTGGATTGTTTTTGTGAGTCAAAAGGGAAATAGTGTAGTATCAGAAATCTGTGGACTGTGGTATTTTATCATCCACCAGATAATCTCCTAAATCTTCTAACCCTAGGAAAGTACAGAAAACCTGTGACTTTGGTGTAACCTGTGGTCCAGAATATTTGTTGTCATCAGAAGTGGCAAGTCTGACATGGCCCAAGGCCCAAAGGTTTTGGGACGTTCTTCCTACTTCTGGATATAGGTTCATAAGTTGTTGTCTCAATATTTTACTATAGGGATTAATACATATGGCAACAGTATGATATTTTTTCTCTCTGCTTGATTAGAATCAAATTAGGGAAAGGATTCATAATATCAACTCTTTATTAGACAACCAATATTGAGGTTGGCCCGGCTGCCTGTGTTTATCTGTGTTATCTAACAACACTAAGAAGATACTGAAGTAGCTTTAGGGTGTTGCAACAGGGGGCCCAAACTTGGGTGTGTGCAGTTTGTGAAGGAAGCTTGCTTGACAACTTCCACAGCTCAGTATTCTTTCTGACTCTTTACAACTATCCCTTGACCTGAGCGGAGTAGTTTCTACCTGGGCCACGTTCCAGGGCTAGCTAGCCTGACTGGCTACTAGTTGATGGAGGTGATTGTTACACTATACTGTATATAATCAGAGCTAATCTAATACAATAGTCTCAGAGCCTTTTATCTTAGAGTGTTTGGCCTGGTGGCCCAATCAATATTGAGATCTTCTAGAAGTGTTTCAGGTGAAAGCCCAAATGATGATACCTTGATTAGGATAAACTGGAGTATATAATACTAATTATAGAGGTATGCATATTAGGGTGTTTTGATTAAGGGAACCAATTAATGTGCAAGAATTGCATGTTCCATTCATTAATTACAGTGTATGAATTTTTTGATGCCAGGATATGATTTGGTTGTTGATTCATTGCTCCTGCAGCCTGCATTATTTTGTTGAAACCATTCCTAAGAGCAATCAACAACTGGCCCGGGTTAATTGGTTGAATATGTTAATCAGTCAATATCCCAAAATCCTGACATTCATTTTAAAGGTGAATCCACAAAATTCTATTCAGGAAATTACAGTATTATTTTCAATGAATGTACTTGTAAATTTGGCCATTTATGTCTGAGAGGATGTCTCAAACAGGAGCCCAGACACATAATAAAATTAATACTCTTGCAATACTTTACTTTTCTGTCTTAATAGAATTTTAATTGCTTTTTAAAAATTGTTTATATTGGTGACAAGAACTTTTATATTGTGGAGATTCAGTACCAGGAGCAGCTGCAAACCCAGGTTACTGATCAAGGAAGAACAGCTGCTATGGTCCCTGTGTACAACCAACTCAACTTAAGTTATGAAGAGGGTGAATTGTATTTTTCACCTGATGCAGCACTGGGTGTGTTTTTTGACAACCTATATGAAGTACCCTAAGATTAGGCCTAACCTCAGCCTACACAGCAAATAAAACCCTAATCAATTTTCCCTCCTCCACCTCAATTCAAATATCCCAGTGTGATCCAGGTCAAGCAGATACAGCTAAACCCAATATGGGTACCAGCATGGTCAATTTGTCTCCAAAATGATAACTTTGATCAATGAACTTTTTGAGGAGATGATAAATCTCAAAATGAGTGGCATGATCTTTGCAGAAATTATCACACATCTGAAATTCTCCAAGGCGTTGCAACATCTTCAATTACTTCCTCTCAGGGAAGCAAGTCTCTGAGTGATTCCTTGATAAATCATTATATGGATGACACTCTTATCAATTGCCCATCTAGTACAGGGATCAACCCTTTTGAGTCCTAAATGTAACATTACTAGGACAAGCCCCATGACTGCCATGGCGTACATGAACAACATCTGGCTTTCCATGATACTATATAATCCTCTAAATTCATACCAATAAAGTATCATTATTTTCTTAATTTTCCCTTTATGCCAGGATACCAAGAGTGCTGTGCTGCCCCTTCAGGTGAAGGAGTGGCAGAAGCAGGTATGGGCATGGCCCACCAGATGATGAAACCTAACTTTACCAGGTAGTAGAGGGCCTTTCCAGCCACAGCCCAAGGTCCAGCTGCTGGAAAGGCAGAATCAATCAACCCAGTGAGTGACAGGTATAGCACTCCCAGGAATTGACTATTCTGGCCAGTGGCATCAGAAGTGGGGGGGTTGAGACAGACAGTTTGGTTGTCAAGGGTGGTTTCATGGGGACCAGGTAGGTGGAAGGATTGTTGTATTTCCTGTTTAATATCAAAGGGTATATTGTAATTTTCTTGCTGTCATGCACAATTTGGTAGAATTCTTTGAGAGCGTCAGGAAGTTTGTACAACTACAGGTCTTTCAAAATCTAGTGTTTGTGGTTGGGGTTGGGTGGATGCTATGTGAAATGTACAGGGCCAAACAGAGTATCAGGGGGTGGTAATAATCAGGCGCTTCTAGGTCTCTAGCTGGGGCTTGATGTTCAACTCCTGAGGTAGAGTTCTGGAACCTGGGCAATTAAAGATGGAAGAGTATCAGAAATATATAAGGAAATAGGTTGGAGCACCAAAGGTTCATGACAAACTTTATTTGATCAAAATTACAATACAGAATCTCTCTGGTGCTCTTGACTTATATGGTCAATCACCTGTAGGTACATATTAGAATTCTTCATGTGCTATCTGGGTGACATGGTTTGGAATATTAAATTCTGTTATCTGGTTGGCTGGCTTGGTATTATTTTTGAAGGTCTTCAGGGACAGCTGTTTGGCCTGCTAGTGGCCTATCTTTGCTGGGCTGGTCATTGGCTGTGGCAAAACTGGTTGCAGGTGTCATTGAGTCATCTCCAATTTGATTACTTGATTTGGGCTGGCCTGAAAAGCATTCCTGAGGCCAGGGAACTTGATTAAAAAAAGGGCTCCTAATTGGAGACCCCAAATTACTAAATGTAGAGTGAGCTTGGACTGGGAGCTCTGGGTAGCTAATTTAGCCTGCCCAGGCCCAGCTGTGACAGAAATTGCAGGATAGTAGGAAGCTGTCTCCAAGTGGTGGGGAATTAACACCCAAATCCACATAGAGTTAATGATTAACCACCAACGCAGCTTCAGATACTGTTTTGTAAAATTTCCAAATGAGATATTAGGATCAAGTAAAAAAATTAATCCCAACCAGAGTAGCCCAAGATAAATAGCCTGAGAAAGCATCAGAGTGTCTTCAGAATAAAATTCAGGACATTAAGATACAACAAGATTTTCAGCTTCAAAGACAGATGGAACAACTCTGAGATTGGTAGGCATTGAATTAACATTGGGCGGTGTCAACAACAAAGTACCAACAGCCAGGCCCCATCTGCCAGTAATAATTTGGCTGAGAATAAAATTTTAGGGGATGTAACACAACAACCCAACTACAGGATGCATTTCAAAAGTAAAGTTAGACAAGGGAATATGTGATTTTTATTGGGTAAAATTTTGGGAGGATGTCAAAACTGCAGGCTTGACCCGCCAGCAAGGTTCCAACCAAGTGGGTTTGTGACCCGCAATCCAATTATCTGGTCACCTGAAGCCAGACTAGGAAGTCAACTCAAATTACCAAATCCAATAACATTAACAGATGATGATCCTTCACAGTGGATACCTCAATTTGGCGCTTGACTCATTATCAGGACCAAGCCACCCCCTTCTTCCATCCAGCTGTGTGATCACCAATCTTGTTCCTACTATCCTTGATTCACATGAACTATATAATCACTATCTCTCCAATAAAGATTATTATCTTGCTTCTAAATATTTTCCCTGTGTAACTCTGCTAAAACAGCACAGTTACAACATTGGTAGCACAGGTAGGTTCTCCATCCTACCTTATCTTGAAAAAATTCTGCCTGTTGCCCGCACACGCCGCGGCCAACAAATCCTTGACAGAATTATGTCTGGCCTCCTGCCTGACTGGACTCTGTATACTCCTGGTACCAAGATACCTGATGGTTTTGTCCTCTACCAAAACACATTAATCCCGCTACCCGCCTTCAACACCCTGTCCGCTCAAGGGTTCTTTCAGGCACCTTCCTCAATGCCACAACCAGCTGAAAAAGCCACCATGTCCGCCTATGTTGCACAAAGACTTTGCAGCGCCGCCTTGGAGCTCTTTGCCGGGGCCAACAACATTAATGCTGTTGCATGGATCCAGTCCGCCCAAAGCAAGCTGGCTCAAATGGAATGCCCACAGTGATTCTGGATTGTGGAGATTTCCATTTGCCTGACCCATGACACTGGCACCTGGTGTGACAAGTGGCACAAAGAGCACACTGACAAGAACTGGGACACTTTTAAACAGGACTTCTTGGCGAGGTTTGTGCTCAAGGATACAGCGCTCATGATCATACGCCAAGTAAAGAACCTGACTCAGACAGGAACTGTTAAAGAACTTACCCGCACCTACGAGGAACTCTGTCTCCGTTCCCCATCTAACATGGCCTTTGACACCCCAGCTACACACCTCATGTACTACAACGCCCTCAAGTCACACGTAATGAGACATGTGAACCTGGACCAGGTAACCAACCTGCAAAGCCTGTATTGTGAAGCAGAGAAAGCGGAACAAACATCCAACGCTCTACACAAGGCACAGACTGGGAAACAAGAAAGGCCCAAGGACTCTCATCCAAACAGGCGCTCCTCTCAACCACCTCCTGGAGGCAACAGCAACAACAACAACCATAAACCCACAGGTTTAAATGGGAATGGAAATAACGGTCAGTCAAATTGCACCCATTTCTGTGTCACCGCCACCCAAGGCAACCAAGATGAGGGAAAAGCCTGGGGAGAGCACTAAGCAAGCCAAGCTCTCCCCATGCAACTCCTGACTTGCTCAATGATGAATACCGACCCGAGGACGTGGACCAATGCCCAATGATCCAAGTACCCTCAGAAGACCCAGTATTATACACCATTGCCAGACATCCCAATAAATTGATGTCTTACCCTTTCTGCTTTCACAGTTAGCACAGGTTCAGCACTCCTGGACTTGGGCGCAGATTGAACCTTAGTAAACAGCAGCTTTGTGGATAAATTCAAGCTGGCCACTAATCCTTTGCGGATTAAAAACGTGGTCCTAGCTGATGAACATCACATTGCTGTGACAAAGGAAACTGCCCCCTTCTCTGTCATGCTTGAGAACCTCCACTCCACCATCCAAGGTCCTGTCATTGACTTCCCTAAGTTTGACATTGTACTGGGACTAGACTGGTTACGGAAAACAACCCCCACGTGGACTGGGCAACCTCAGTGTTGACCATCAAGCGTGAAGGCGTCAACCATCAGATCTATCCTGACTCTGTGGACCAACTCCTACGTGACCACGTCTTTGTACGCATCACAGAGACCTTGGACGAGAAGGAAAGCCTGAAAGCAATTGACTGGGATTCCTGTCAGTATGAAATCATAAACTTCAAGGACCACCATGACACCTCCACGCCTCAAGATTGCAACATTGTGGCCCAACACCCAGAAATCTTTAAAGAAGCGTTACCTGGGCTACCCCCTGAGAAGCACATCCAAAACTCTATCCAACTCAAGGGGGCTGTACCTAAGGCACATCTCATCTATAGACTGACCCCAAACAAGGACAACGCCCTGCGGCCTATCTCAAGGAGGCACTGGAAAAAGGACTTATCCGCCCCTCACAGTCTCCCTTTGGGGCCGCCGTATTCTTTGTGGCTAAAAAAGACGGTACCTTATGCCTGGTCCTGGACTACCGCGCCCTAAACAAAGTCACCATTAAGAATTGTTACCTACTGCCACTGATTGACGACCTCTTCAAGGCCTTGGGAGGAGCCTCTGTCTTCTCCAAGATTGATCTAACTGCAGGCTACAACCAGATTTGCATCAAGGAGGAAGACATCCCCAAGACAGTCTTCTGCACTAAGTACGGTTCCTACAAAGGCGTGGTACTCAACTTTGGCATTACCAATGCCCCGTCCACCTTTGTAACCTTCATGAATAAAGTGTTTGCACCACACATAGGCAAACATGCACTAGTGTACCTGGAAAATATTATTGTCTACATCCCCTTGGTGGAACAGCACCACAAGAACCTGGAGGAAGTCTTTGTGACCTTGGCACGGCACAAACTGTTGGCCAAGCCCTCCAAATGCCAGTTCTTCTGGGAGCAACTACCCTTCTTGGGACACATAGTCTCAAAAGACGGCATCAAACCCAACAGTCAAAAGATACAAGCCATCTGCAGGATGCCACCTCCCAAGGACAAGTCAGAACTACGCACCTTCTTGGGAATGATGGCCTATGTATGACGCTTCATACCCAACTGTGGCGTCTTGACCGCCCCTTGTCCGCCATAACAGGCGCCAAGTCCAAGTTTGTATGGACCCCCCAACGTGGCCTCTGTTTTAGACATCTCAAAGAAAAGCTCACAACAGCTCCCATTTTACAATATCCTAAACAAGACAGAGAGTACCAGATGGAAACCAACGCCTCAGATGCATCCATTGGGGGAGTACAACAATTTAAGAATAGTGATGGTGACTTCCTGCCCATAGCTTACAAGCCGCGCAAACTGACGGATGGTGAGTGCCAATACCCTATCCACAACAAGGAACTGCTGGCCATTGTACACTGCCTAGTCAAATGGCGCAGTTACCTGGAACCGCAAGAAGAATTCTAAGCACTAACCAATCACAATTTGCTCATCTATTTCAAGACACAAGCAAACCTGTCACACCGCCAAGCACAGTGGATGAAAATATTAGAAATGTTTAACATGCTCATCCAATAAAAGCCCGGGGCTGAGCTTGCCATGGTGGACGCCCTGTCCCTTCTGTATGTCCGCGCTTCTAGGGGAGAGAATGGGCTCGTTTCAGACTGGCCTCTCCTAGTGCTACATACAAAAGACAAAGGATTCCCTGCAGGCACAACCAACATCACCAGAGAAACAGTCATCAAGAATGAACATCTCTTTGCTGACGTATACGGGACTCTTCACAGAAAGATATCTGATGGCACAACCATTCCCTACATCCCCACACATCAACAAGTTGATACCATTCTTTGCTACCACAGAGATCTTGGACATACTAAGAGCCAAAATCTATACAAATTCACAAAGCATAAAGCCTGATGTCTAACCTTATACCTCAATGTCCAGGAAGTGTTAGAACAGTGCAAGGTTTGCAAAAAGTTTGCCAAAAGCAAAACCCCACCTAAGTCTGTACTCCCCTTTCAAACCCAACTACTGTTCAAAGTATGGGCTCTTGAAATTGTGGGCCCCATGCCAGGAAAGCAAAAAAAACAAAAGATACATCATCATAGCCAATGACTTTGCAACAAGATGGCCAGTAGCCCAAGCAGTGAAGGCACACACTGGCAACGACGTCCGACAATTCATTGACAAGGAAATAATCAGCAGGTTTGGAAAGCCAGAACTCCTGATAACCAATGGAGGCAAAGAATTGACCTCCAAAGACACCAATGTGTACCATATCAAAAATGGGGTCAAACACACCATCACAACACCATACCATCCACAGGCCAATGGACGTGTAGAGCAGCTTAATGGTAGCCTTGTGCAAGCCCTAGCCAAACTCACTGCTGGGAGACCTGAAGACTGGTATAAGCAGCTACCAACTGCATTACTTGTGTGCCAAACCCAAGTGAACAGATCCTCCGGAAAAAGACTGTTTGAACTGGTATACAGCACACAGCCAAACATCATTCAAGCATTGACAGGACCTAAACAGGAAATTCCAAGTCAAGTCCCCCTTGCTCAGATCCTCAAGTAGTAGAGGCCAACAGCAAACAAGCAGCCAAAGTAAAGGAACACTTAAAAAAGACATTTGTTCCCATCTGCAATAGACATGAGGCCAGGGACAAAGTCTGGGTCATGAATTTTGACAAGAGCAAACTACAACCCGAGAAAGTAGGGCCAGCAATCATTCTAAAGGTAAATGACAATAACACTTACCTCGTGCAAGGGCTTGGGAAACGCAAACAAGACAAGACCTTACACCATGATTGCCTACAACCCTGCAAAGCAAGACAGAAATAACAAGAAACTGCCCTGCCTTCCACCAAGCAACAACTGATTCAATATGGCGCCCGGGCTCCTGACAACCTCCCTGACAACCTGCCCCCAGAGGAGGCCAACCTTCAGCCAGGGGGGGTGTCAAACCCGCAGGCTTGACCCGTCAGCAAGGTTCCAACCAAGCGGGTTTGTGACCCGCAATCTGATTATCTGGTCACCCAAAGACAGACTAGGAAGTCAACTCAAATGACCAAATCCAATAACATTAACAGATGATGATTCTTTTGGTGGATACCTCAATTTGGCGCTTCACTCATTATCAGGATCAAGCCACCCCCTTCTTCCATCCAGCTGTGTGATCACCAATCTTGTTCCTACTATCCTTGATTCACATGAACTATATAATCACTATCTCTCCAATAAAGATTATTATCTAGCTTCTAAATATTTTTCCCCATGTAACTCTGCTAAAACAGCAAAGTTACAACAAGGACTCAGCTCTTAAGAGTTAAAACAGTGAAAATTATTCATTATATATCAAAAATTGACTAAGCAATACCACCTGGATCCTGGGCTCCTATTACTTCCACATCATCAAGTGAGTATTTAGTCCAGGCTGCAAAGAACCCTTGAGTGACCAAATTCTGATGACCATGCTGATAAAAAAGCTCATATCAAGTGACCCTTAAATTACGTCAATTTATCAACGTCAACTTACGGGG
The DNA here is from genome assembly GCA_014839935.2 of Entomophthora muscae. NCBI lineage: Eukaryota > Fungi > Entomophthoromycota > Entomophthoromycetes > Entomophthorales > Entomophthoraceae > Entomophthora > Entomophthora muscae. The sequence goes on along the minus strand of QTSX02006641.1, from coordinate 84,998 downwards.
GGGTAATCAGATTCAACCAGAAAACTGGGGCAGCTGTAATCCATTTTCAATCAACCGTTTGATTTAAGTCCGTTAAATCAGTCAGTTTTGTTAAAGGTTTTCTAGCTTTCCAAGATTTCCTATCCAGCTGAATAATACCCGGCATTATGGAACTTACCATGACATCACCCAAGCCCAACAAGGCTTGGTGTAGCTTTTGGGGCCCAGGTTGGGCCCCACAGCTATGGGCAGGGTAGGAATAATTCCTGCACCTGGAATTTTGCTCTTTGAAGCAAATCCAGGTGCTGGCAAGTCTCTGCCACCTTCTCTCCCCGCCTGGTGACTTGGAGAAGGTTTGATTCCCATCCAGGGACTCAATTATGTTACTTCTGTAACAATTTATATTGTTTATTATACTTCTCATAAGTATATAATTGACAAATCCAACAATCAGACAGAAATTTGGGCTTTAGTGAAGAATGAAAACACAGATATTTCAAAAAAGAAGTTGTTTCCTGCATTGTAGCTCAAGAATGAATTTACTATCATGCTTGACCTTCTTCAAAAAGACACATACCTCTGAAAAATAGAAGTCAGGCTATAACTTGAGCTCCAGGCATCTTTATCACTAGCTGCTGTCAAAACAGTGGGGTCAACCTTCTGGCAAAGTTCCGCATAAGAGACCCTGTGTCACCAAACTGACTTCTCCACACTCAAAGCCAAATGCAGAAGTCAACTCAAGTTTACAAACAAATTAACAAGAACCAGTGGCAATATCTTCTTGGTGGACATCTTGATTTGGCACTTGACTAATTAGAAGGATCAAGCCATCCCTTGTATAATCCAATTGATTTTTTTATCACAATTGTGTTCCTCTTAAAACAATTCCCTCATACTATATAATTCATATCTTACAAACAAGAGAAATATCTAGTTTCCAAATATTTTCCCCTTGTAGCTTGCTAGTACAGCACATTTAATACACTGTACTTCACAGCTCTAGATACACAGGATTTTTGTTGGAGTGCTTTTTCTGACCAATTGTGAGAGTGACAAGTAGAGACATGATAAGGATTTACTACATTATCTAGAAATTGGTTCCATAATAACCTGTTGCCTATCTAACATTTACAATGGCTTAATATTTATACCTTATTATAAAATGACACTGTCTGTCTAAGATTACAGAATATCAGGAAAAAATAACACCCCTGAGGATGTAACAAGGAAAATAAGGGTATACCCTTTGATGTATTTCTAGAAGTTTTGCTCCAAAAGAGACAATGTTCTACCAAACTTTGACTATTTATACCAATTTATATACATGCAGTAATTTTTCAAATAATCAATCATTATCTTGAGATTGACTAACACATATATTTGCATATACCTGAGCCATCAAATGGAATACATAAAAAAGGCACTGGGAAAGATAAAAAAGGATATAATGTATCCATATTATCAGCTGGCCACACAGACATAGACTAGGGTGATGCATTATTCCATATTATTGATGAAGCAATCAGAGAGAGACACCCCAAGACATTCAAACAGGTGATTTTTGTTGCCCATGTCGCAACATCTTTGATTACTCCCTCTTGGGGAATTAATGCCCTGAGTAAATCACCGAGCAGCTCACCGAGTGGTTCACCGCCCAGCCAATAAACTGGTGGCACCATTATCAGTTAATCATCTATAACAGGGATCACTCAATCCAGGTCCTAAATGGAACACAGCTTGATTAAGCCTCATGACTCAAGAGGAACATTACTCAGATAAGCCCCATGACCTCCATGACCTCCATGACGTACATGGACAACATGTGGCTTGTCATGATACTATATATTAGCCTATATTCATATTAAATAAAGCATCATTCTCTTCTTAATCTTCCCCTTTATTTCGTTTATTATACTTCCCAGAAGTATATACTCAACACCCATTACTACAATGTAATATTCAAGTGCCAGAAAGTTATCAATTTCTTCACCAAGCTAGCTCTCCATCTCAATAATAGTAGCCAAACATGAACTAATATACAAATGATACTACACACTTCCTCTGTATACCAGCCAATTAAAGATATTTCTAAACAAAAGTACAATACCCTTCACCAAAGATTTTTCTAGAATAGCACAGCCATCCATTTTTCTCCTGTTCCTCCTGCCGCCACACTCCCCAGCCAGCCCACAATTTAGTATGCTGTGTCCTTCACTAATCCACTATTGCCATTAATAACCCCCCACAAAAAACTTTATTTTATATAAATATTCAATGTATTTTAATCTAAATATATTAGAAATTATTTTGGTAATATCAAAAACAGAGAATATGCAGTGATATTTCATTTTTTAAGGAGAAGCATTTTATCCAAATGATTTAAGTTAAGATTTTTATTAATTTTGTTTTAAGATTAAATTGAATGAATACAATCAATTAATGTGAAAACCAAATCATAATAAAATTTAATCTTTACTTTGTTGTTGATAATTGGCTTTTACTAAGCCCACTTGTCATCATATGATATATTGTTTAAATTTGTAAATTGAGTCTATTGACTCTATTTTTCTGTTCTTTGTTATCCCTGTTGGCACACCAACCTGTGGATAATCTAGAACACAAGAGGCCAGAGCTTGGTGCTAGATTTTTCACAGGTTGATATACCAATGAAGATCAAAATGAAAAGAAAACGGAGTCAACATACTTAATTTACAAGTTTAAACAATAAAGAATATACCAATGGGTGGGCTTTTTCAGAGCCAATTATCAATGAAAAAAAGAAAAAGAAAACAAAGCTTATTCTGATTGTCTGTGTCTTTGTACTTGCACTTGATTGTAAACATTTGACTGTACCTTTAAATAAAATAGAGTCAATATAAAGATTTAAATTAAAATCTATTAACAAAGGTGTAATCTGGAGCAATTCAAATGCATGTTCCAAAGATACACATGATATTGTCAATGCAAGCTAATATATCAGGAGTAAATATAAAGAAAAAACAAAAATCATAAGTAGTGGAATAATTTTATTGGTAGACTAAAAGAAATTTTTAGATGAATCAACAAATAAAAAGATTAATATAAAGTTCAATAGATCAACAGAAATTTATCTGCAAGGAGAAAAAAATAAAAAAAATCAGTTGCATTGTTTTATTGGTATTGTTATAAGATCTACAATTACTCCCTCTCAGGAAAATAATTCCCCAAGAAACACCCCAGTTAATGAAAAATCAGTAGCACTCTTATCATACACTCATGTTGCACAGGGTGTCAGGAACCCATCCACCTGAAAACATACACCCAATGTGGTGTATGATTGCCAAAGGGTTTAGGCCAGTGACCAAGGATCCTATGGGAATGGAGACCATTATCATATGAAAGATCTTCTAAAGAGTACATTACCTGCCCAAGAGCAGGTTAAAGCAACCAAGGAAGAAGTATGCATCCAAGTAGCTTAACAGGAAAGTCAATGCCAAGGGATAAAAAACAGCGTGAACTATGGGCTTAGGATGTGCTTGATAAGATTTTTTTTCTCATAGATTGGCAGGGTTTCTAAAAGCATTGAGGCAGTGTACCAACAACCTGGTATTACACAGTGACTGATTCTTTTGGCATCAGGAGGACTGGATGAACTAGAGGCTGCTCTAGTCCCTAAAAAAAACACTGGCCAGGATGTCCTGCAGCAGTAGGATCCAAACCAAACATTTTTACCCAAGAGGCTCCCCTAAGAAAGACTTGGGCAGTCTTGTGGCTCTTTGGGGAATGAGTTGAAAACAGGAACAAGTAGAAGATTGATTGAGCTGGGAAAAGACTTCAATGACTGAAAAACTAAGACAATATGGGTCTTAGGCCTTATATAGCATGTTACGACATAAAAATAGAGTTTGAGAAAATGGAGAAGTTTGGGGAACTTGAAAGAGAAAAGCTGGGCAAGGAGGGGATAGTCTTATCTTTGTAAAATTATACAGTAGTTTTCCAATCTGTTGAGATAAACATATATTAGTCAGTTTAGAACACATAGACTCAGTTGCAAAACAAATTTCAACTGGAACCAGTTGAAGGTTAATTTACTCAATAAAGCTTCCATTTATATAGGGCTGGAAAACAAAAATAGTCAATCATACAACAAAAATAGAGTCAAATACTGAATTCCAAAAATGAGATAGCAAACACATGGAACTCAAATTCATAACACACACAATCCAGTCACTTGCTGAAGCATTCTACATCAAATTTGATTATGAGTGCATGGCAAATATTATACAAACAGAGTATTCATGAAGTTCAGTCACAAAAGTGATGAACTCAAACACAAAACAACTCATTTTTTTGAAAATATTGATTATTTTTGGGACTCAAATTGGAAATAGTGGATTTCAGGAGTGAATCCACAAAAATCTATTCAGAGAACTAAATCATTCTTTTCAATGTACATCCTTCTAAATTTGGACATTTATGTCTGAGAGACTGTAACAAATCCAACTGACAAAGTTGGATTCTGAAAACCCTCTATTGGATAACAGATTTTCCTTTTTCTGTTCTTTATCCAATTGTCTCCCTCTGTCATGAATGCTTCTTTAAACATTCTTGACAACAATTTATCTTCATTTAAAGAGGCATAATTGTTTGCTCCTTTATTTGTTTCTGAATCTTCTAAAGGGAATGGTCTATTAAGTAATATCTGCTCTTTATTACCTTCTACTTTAATCCCAGAAATGGTTTCTGAGCCATTGTTTTCAGCAACAAATTTCAAACCCGGGTTATTTTTTGACTTGGTTGAGATAGATTTATCTAAAACAAACATTAATTCAACTTCAAACCAATCATTACCTTTTAAACTGGTCTCTAGCCAATCAATGGTCAACAACAATGATTCAAAACGTTTAGGATCTACACCTGGTGACGTTGGCACTAATGGTGAAGCAGGTGACCTTCTGTGTCTGGTTTTGGGTCTTTTGGTGGCTGTTCCTTCTGTTGTGCCCGCCAATACCACCTCCTGGCCCTCCAGCTTCTATGGGGTTGAGTTTCTACCAGCCATGCCAGAGAATGAAGGGTTAAGTTAAGGAAAATATGGTACCTTGCTAAGAAAGAGTTTAAAAACCATAAGGAAATAATTTATAATCTCCAGTTTTAAAGATTCCAACTGCCAAATCTCCATTTATCTCCAACCTTCCCAAACTCCTTTTTCTATATTATTTCTGCTACCATGCTATAAAAAGCTGGTGAGCTCCATTTCAGTATTTTTTCAATCAATAAAGTCTACATTTCACCCAAGTGATTGTTTTCTAATCTTTTATTTGACTTAAACCTCTAAATTTCCAAAACCATGAAATTACCCAAGACTCTTCTTATGGAGTTGCTTGGGTATAAATGGTTACTCTGGATAGTCTTAACTATGATGGTGTTCCCCAGCGTTTCCATAGGTTCACGCGCTGATTCAGGTACAACACCAGAGTCTCAATTCCTTGACAGCTCCTGGTGCTGTGTGATTCCGGGAGTTTGGTATACTGCAACTCCTCTCTCAAACAATCCACCTGTCTGGGAAGAAACCAAGGTTTATGGTTCCACCGCCCAGGTTACCAAGCATCAAGTGTTCTGTCCATTGGCTTCCGCCTTTTTATTATGTTATCTAGGAGTGTACTTCTTCTTGGGGTGTTTTAATCCCCTGCTAGGCAGGTACCAACTCCTTGGAGAGTTATTCCATCTAGGGATAGTCTCCTTGCCTGTGGGATCCCTGGTGATGGGATTAAATCCCTCTGCAATCATTCACCACCTAGGGAGTTTACTAACTAGTGGGTGGGTGCCTGACACCCTCATTCCATATTCATTATGGACTTTTTAAATTTTTCCCCTAAATAACTACCCAGATATCTCCCTGAGAGTTATCTTGGTTTCCTAAAAACTATAATAAAAGAGTAAAAATCAACAAAAAAACCCAGTTTGGCATAAAAATCAACATTTTGAAATTTGATTTTAAATTTTGAAAAAAAATTATGCAAAATCATTTTCTCTTGTTGTTTGAGGAAATGCTTCAGCTAAGCCTTTTCCAGATTATTTTACTCTCATTTGCAATTCTTCTGACCTTATGCAATAGTTAACATAGTCTGTGGTCATCTCCTGCCCGTAACTGGTTCCTGTTGGCTATGGTCTCCATGGTTTGGGGCCTGACCTGGCCCACCTTGCCAAATGCCTTTGTGGCAAGGTGGAGCACAGGCCCCATTTGTCACAGAGACTGGCTCAAAAAGGATCACACACTTAAATAAAATTAATTTTCTAGAAATACTTTTTTGCTTTTCTTTTTAATAGAATTTTTATTGCTTTTTATCAGTATGAGTTTTTCAAGTGAAAGTAACACTTAATGAAATAAGCCTGTTGAAAATAGGAGATATCTTTGTTTGCAAATTAGCACGCCAACTTGTGGTCAATCTAGCACCAGACCATTGGGTTCTCTGGTGCTAGATTGACCACAATTTGGAGTGCCAATTTGCAAACAAATACATGTCCTACTTTTAATAGGCTTATTTGATTTAGTTAAACTGGATGCAATAACTGAGTTGTGTCTGGTCTGAGCCAAGAACAAATACCCCCATGTACACCCATTCTGATTAGCTCTGTTGTTGGGATGCATCCATTTTGTTATAAAAATAAAATAAAATAAAAACAGTTTATCTATATAATTTATTTATTTCAATTTTTATCTCTCCATATATAGTAACATGAAATCTAGTAGTCACTACTGTTTATTTCAAATTAGATTTTTAGATTTCTATATTAATTATTTTTGGTTGTAAATGTGCACTGTTAATCATGAGTTTGGATAAATTTAATATTTTTATTGATTCTAATCCCAAAACAGACACTCAGAATATTTATTTCCTTTTTTGTATTCTTGATTGCATTCTTAATTAGTACAAGTTGGTAACAGTATTGATAAGGAGCGCCTTTTGGGGAAGCTTTGAATATGGAATTAAGAAGAGAAGAAGTATATTTTATTGGATAATACTTTAGACTTATATAGCTTTAGCTGTGGCAGAGATTTTAGTTAGATCAAACCTAGGGGCTGGTCATGTGCGGGACGGGTTCAAGTTGCTGGATACCTGGACAGTCATGTGATATTGGTTTGTTGCCATTTCTGGTATGTCAAACTTTATATTGGAAGGGCACCAAATTGGGTGATGATTGGATGTTAAGTGAGTTGGTGGTAGCCATAATACTTCTACATCCAGATCCTTGACACACCCCTCCCTTAAGGGGTTACTCGGGTACATCAGGAGGGGGCTTTGTCTTGACGGCTGCCACATGATGTTCCTGGAGTTGTTTGCTAGTTGGCACCAACTGGGTCAAGTGTTCTCCCTTGCTAGGGTGGAGGCGAGATCTGTGGTACTTCTTGATGATGGGCTCTTTGGCGCCCTGGAACTTAACCAGGTAGGTGTTCCTGTCTGGTTGGTATCTGATGATTCTTCCTGGTACTCTGTTTACTGAGTCTAGCTTCTTCCTGTTCCCAGCTAGGACCCAGACGGGGGAGTTGATGGGGAGTGGGTCCTCTGTTGAGGTTACCTTTTGGGGTTTGAGCATTTTTGTTTCTGCTAGTTTGGCTTTGAGGTGTATGTGTTGTAGAGCTGGTGTTTGTTCTACTGTGGGAGGTTTCCCTGGGGGTATCTTCAAATATGATTGGTTATTGTGGGTGACTATTTCTGGTTTGTACCTGTATGTTAGTTTAAACAGTGAGTATCCTGTCCCTTGATTGGTGCAAACCCAGGATACTAATAATGCATGTTTCACGTAGAGTGGCCATATGTCTTTGGCTTTGCCATCCATTATTTTCTTGAGGGTTCTGATAATGCTGCCGTTCAGGCGTTCAACTATGCTGTTGGCTTGTGGCCTGTAGGGAAAGGTTGTGGAATGTTTGATGTTCTTTATTTTTAGGTTGTTGTTTACTACATGGCCTGCTAACTCTTTTGCTCTATCCATTATGATGTAGTCTGGAGTGCTGTAGTCCGCTATGATTGCCTTGTTAATGAATCAGTTTATTGTTTCTGCTTTGTGGTCCTTTGTTGCCCAGCAGATAGGCCAGCGTGTGGCAAAGTCAATGGCTACAATTAGAAAACGTTTATTTGTCTTGGTTTCTGGGAAGGGTCCCACTACGTCCAGTCCCCAAACTTTAAATGGTTTGGGGTCAGGTACTGGGTTAACTGTTGGCTGGGGAGTCTTGGTGCTGGCGTATTTTTCACACACTGTGCACTTTTTTAGAACATTGATTAAGTCTTGCTTCAGATTGGGCCACCATATTATCTCTTTTAATGTGAGATATAGTTTGTTAGACTTTGTGTGTCCTAGTAGATGGTGGTGTCTTAGTATAGTGTCAACTCTTTTTGCAAGTGGAATGTAGGGAAAATGTTTATCCTTGATGATTTGATATACAGTGCCATTTAATACATGGAAATATTTTTCATTTATTGCTAGTGTATCATGGGTTAGTTGGTGTGTGGAGGGATCTTTTCCTTTTGTCTTGTACTCAGTGTTGTATAGGTTGGGCCAGTCAGGGTCCAGGTGGTCAGGGTGATCTTCTCTTGGCTGACTTAGCCTAGAAAGAGAATCAGCTGTGACCAGCTCTGCGCCTTTTTTGTATTGGATGTCCAGGTTAAGCTGTTCAAGCAAGGACATCCATTTGGCTTTGCACTGTGCAAGTATGTTCTGAGTTTTGAAATATATTAAGGATTTGTGGTCAGTTAGCACTTGGACGTTTAAATGTCCTTCTAGATAACATCTCCATTTCTTGCATGTGTGGTATATTGCTAGAAATTCTTTTTTCATGTATTGGGTACCTTTGCCCAGTGCTTGTTAGTTTTCTGCTTTTGTAACATACTGACAAGAAATCTTGCTGCCCTGGCTGGCAGATGCGTAGGACTGTGCCAATGGCAGTATCACTAGCATCCAACTCAAGCTTGTAGCACCCGTTGTTATTAGAGTATTGCAGGATTGGTGCTTCAATCAAAGCGTGTTTCAATAGTTGGAAATTCTTATTGCATTCTGGTGTCCAGATGAATTTCTTTTGGGCATTACCTTTGGTTAGGTCATTGATTGGTGCGGTGAGCTTTCCACAGTCTTTGATATACTTCCTTAGGTAAGCTACCATTCTGAGAAAGCATCTTACTTGTTTCACAGAGGTGGGGCATTGCATGTTATCTGGGTCTGCTTTGATGTCACTTTCAGAGACAATGTGAACCAAGAATAAGAGTTCCTTTTCCATAAATTGGCACTTACTAGGCTTGGCGTAAAGTTTGTGCTTTGCGAGTTGATTGAGTGTCTTGCGGACATGCGTGAGGTGTTCCTCTTTTGTTTTTGAAAATATAATGATGTTGTTGAGGTAGCATAATGTGTTTGAGAGTCTTTTTAACAACTGGTTTATCATGGTGACAAATGTTGCAGGGGCGTTTGTCATCCCAAAATTCATTACTTTACATTCAAACAACCCAAATTGTGTGCAGAACGTGGTCTTTGGTATGTCTTTCTCTTTAACTTTGACTTGATTATAATCAGATGTGAGGTCAATCTTTGAGAATTTTTTTGCTCCAAAGAGCCTTGTAAATAGGTCTTCTATGAATTTAAGGGGGTATTTATTTTTTACTGTACTTGCCTTTAGTGCTCTGTAGCCAGTAACTAAGCAAAGAGATCCTTCTTTCTTCTTTACAAAGAAAACTGCTGCCCCCACGGGGATTCAGACGGGCAAATGAATCCTTTGGCTAGATTGTCCTCAATGTAGGCTTTAAGTGTTTGGGTCTTCATGGGGGAGATTCTGTATAGGGGTGCTGGTTTAGGCATGGCTTTGCATAGGTTGATGCCATGCTTGACCTCCCGCTTGGGAGGTAACTCTGTGAGTTCTTCCTTGAATATGTGGGCGTATTTGTTTAGAAGTGCTGCAAGTTCTGGGCATTGGATCTTTTGTGTTTGTATGTTATTGAATTTGGTGTACCTCATTATGTGGAGGGTACTGTCTTTGGTTAGATGTTCTGAGTTATCTTGGTTTATGACTTGGACAAATGCTATGTCTCTTAGGATGATATTGTTGGGTTCTTTGAGAATGTTGAAATTGGCTCCATTGCGTTTTATGATCATGGTTTTTGTTTTCCAACATACACTGGGATTCAATCAGGTGAACCAGTTCATGACTGCTACAATTTCATAGTTTATGTTGTTCATGACAAGTCCTTTGATGGACGTTTGGATGCCTTGGAGGTCAATTCTGAAGGGAGTTATTTCTCCTTTGAGTAGAACTTTTGATTTGTCTGACATTCTGGCGTATTTGAAGCTGGATTTGACAACTGGTATTTTGTATTTAGTTAAAAATGGTTTGCTAATTATGGTGTGTTGTGCACCAGAGTCAAATATAATTTTATGTGTGTGTGATTTGTAAGTGCATGGGTAGACAAGAAGTTGTAAGCAATCTTTAATTTTTATGTTCATAAAAATGTGGGGATTGTGGGACATGTGGGATACAAGTAGCAAAGTTTGTGCCTTGGTACAGTTTCTTGTTGTGTTGGGGGGAGACAGGGGCACTTAAGCCTGTTCCCTCTCCTCTTTTCCCTTTTCCTCTGTTTTGAGACCTTTGAGGTCAGAGAATGTGGGGTCAGATTTGTAGCGGGTTGCTACTTCAGCATTGTTAACTTTGGCGGTGTCCTCTTTCTTGGGACAGGAGCAGTTTGCGCTTTGGCTACAATTGCCATTATTACAATTGGAGTTGAAGTTGCTATGATTGGTGTTTTGGAGCTTGTTTCCATTAGAGTTGTCTCTGTCATTGCTGTTTGAGGAGCAGTTGCCATTGTGTGCAGCATATTCCATGTTTGCGCGTTTTTCTGCGTGCTTGGCTTCTGCAATGAGCGCAGGCATGGAGGTGTTGGCCTCTGGGCAGATGAGAGCAGCAACAGAGGGTTTCATTCTATTGATGAATGATGCTCTGGTGTGTACGTTGTCAGCTTGTGCTGGGTTTTGAATTTTACGATGTATTTCTTCAAATTCATTGGCATAAGCTGTGATAGTGGTCTTCTGAGGAAGATTGCTGAGCTTTATTGCAATGCCTTGGAGAGATTCAGTGACGCAGAAATTGTGGATGATGTCAGCTTTGAACTCTTCCCAGCTGTCAAGCTGGTTGTTTGTTTGTGAGCCAACCCAGGTGGCAAATCAGTTAGCTGTGGCCTTGTATAGGCGCTTACTGGCTTCTTGGACCCATTTTTTGTGGTGAATGCAGCTGGTGCGGAGTTTTGTGGCTGAGTGGTCTAGCCAGTTGATGATGGTTTCTTTGTTTTTACCAAAGAACTTGTCAATACCAATGTACTTGGTGTTGGTAACTTTGCCTGTGATAGGCAGTTGTGTGTTTGTTTGTGGTTGTAGAGAGCAACTTTATTAAATTATCTTAGCACATGCTTTGGGCATGCCAGTCCTTTGAATATGGTGCATCCACTAGGAATAACCTCATCAATGTTGTGGGCGCGGAAGTATGTTATCCAGGTGTCCTGGGATGTGGCCTGGTTGAGTACGTGGGCGAGTTGGGCAGGTTCTGTTCAGTCATTTTCTCTTTCATTGGCGTGGTTGAAAACCGTAGCTGCTACCAGTGATAAGGAGCGCCTTTTGGGGAAGCTTCAAATATGGAATTAAGAAGAGAAGAAGTATATTTTATTAGATAATTCTTTAGACTTATATAGCTTTAGCTGTGGCAGAGATTTTAGTTAGATCAAACCTAGGGGCTGATCATGTGCGGGATGGGTTCAAGTTGCTGGATACCTGGACAGTCATGTGATATTGGTTTGTTGCCATTACTGGTATATCAAATGGTATATTGGAAAGGCATCAAATCAAGCAATGACTGGATGTTAAGTGGGATGGTGGTAGCCAGAATACTTTTACATCCAGATCCTTGACAGTATTATAGATTCATTCATGTGTTTTGATATTTGATATTTGCATTGTCTGTTTTAGTTGCTATTGAGGCTCTTTGTTGGATTGAGTTTGTAACTTTTGTGACTGAGTTTCATGAGTTCACAAAAAACATAGTAAACATAGTAGATGCATTCTGTGTCTGAAACTCATGTGTTCTAGTGTTTGGTACACTTGTTGTTGAATTGTTAAACATTTGTCCCTAGTTTGAATAGGTTGTTGTATGACTGGAAATTTTTTCCAAATAGCACTCATTTTCTGTAAAATTATCTTCTATTTAGATCTATCAAGTTGAAATTTGTTTTGTGGCTGAACCTATGCATTCTAAACTGACTAATATATGTTTATCTCAAAAGGTTTGAAAACTACTGCCCAACTTATTAAAACCCCTATAAGATCCTGACTGATCTCAAAACAACTACTTTTAATTAAACCAGCTGTTTTAAGTTACAAACAGCTTGGAGGATCTCATGGTGGTTTACACAACCTTCATAAGAAGTGGGCAGACTTTTAGTAGGAGCAGAAAGAAGACAAAGCCTGCTTGATTGAACGTGATTTTTGTAACAGTTGAGTCTTTTATATGATTAATTTTAGGAGAAATCAGTAGATCTGATTAGTTGTAAAGTCAAAAACAGGTAACAAACAAACCATTCTTAAATCAATGATATTACTAATATTTATTTGACTGCCAGCCTCCTGAGAAGACCCAGGTTTTATTCCCAGTGCAGACGTCTTTTTTTCAGAAAAACAAGGCCTGTTTAAAGAAGGTGATTTTGGGAAGATGCTACAAACTAACCCATTATTTTTAGGGTTCCCAAATTTATCTCTAAAGTATATATAGCCATAGGAAACATTGTCATTCTGTAAGTCAGGTTCATTAATATTGGCAGAAACCTTCAAAATAGCGTTTCTGACACAGGTACCAAAAATTTAAAATCCTAAGCAGAACCCTACCTGGAAAAGTCCCATTATTGCTTGATGTGCCTGGAAAGTATGTGGTTTGGCATGATACTGTTACAACATCTTCAATTACTCCCTCTTGGGGAATTAACACCCCAAGTGATTCACTGAATGAGGCACCAAATGGCCCATCAAATAATCATTAAGTTGGTGGAACTGTTATCATTTGGCTATCTATTACAGGAATCAAGCAATCCAGGTCCTAAGCAGAACACAACTTGAATAAGCCTTGTGGCTTAAGAGGAGCATTACTCAGATAAGCTTTCATGACTTCCATGACGTACATGGACAGTATGTGGCTTCTCATATTACTATATAATACCCTATATTCATATCAAATAAAGTATCATTCTCTTCTTAATTTCCCCCTTTATCTTGTTTGTTATACTTCCCAGAAGTATATACACGACAGTGGTAGCACAGGTAGGTTATCCACACCTACACAACTTTAAGGAAAAATTCCTCCTAAGAAAAGGATCCAACAAATGGCCCTCCCCGCAGGCTGGAGAGATTTTAAAGAAGGACAAGACATCCCTAAAGGTTTCATCATCTTCAATGATGTCCTTGTCCCCACCAAACAGTACAACCTTCTCAACACTTGTAAACTCCTAAACCTGCCTCCAACTGCTACAAGTCCACAGCCGCCTGAGATACCCAACATCATATTTCAACGTCTGCGCTCAGCAGAAATCAGGGCAACTGTGGTAAAATTGACTCCCTGTTGATCAACTCCATGGTGCTTGACACTATAGTAAAGTGAGAATCCAGCTTTTTCCCTGATTGACAACAGGAAATTGACACTTTTTTAATTAACAAATCTTGATGTTCTGAAAGCTTTTAATATATAAAATTAAGCTATACAGCTATGGTATACTAAAGTGACCCCATAAAACTTAAAAATGCAATAAAAATTGTATCTTATTTTATGAGAATAAGAATAAATAAGCAACTATTTCTTATTTTACTATGTAATTTACACTCTTTGTTGTAAAAATATTTTTTATTACCATAAAAATTAAAATTCCAATAAAAAATAAACACACACAACAATAGAAGTTATGCAAAATGTTAAGAAATATTAATATTTATTTGATATATTTCATATAATCACAACTGTGAATATATATATTTTATTAGGAAATTAACAAAAATTAAGATATTTCTTTCACTTTCAACTATAACTATTCATCTCAAACTTACCATATATACATGAAAAAATCAGTACTATCTAATTAAATCAAAAAATAGAAAAATTAAAACTAAAAAGTAAAAATTAAAGTAAAAAAAGTGAAAAGTTAAAACCATAGAAGCAAGCAAGTTTACTCTTTGCCCTTCTTCCCCTTTTTCATTTTAGTCCCTTCCAGGAGGGCAGTGGTAATAAGATAAAGCTGCTGCTTAAGCTCAGAGACCTTTTATTTGTGCTTAGCTGCACCCTGGATGGCCTTGGTGAAGAGGGTGGAGCAATTTGTAGGCTTGGTGGGGGGATGCAGTTGGCCAAGTCACGCAGCTTGGAGATACTTTTCTCTTGCTCTTGCTGCAGAATGGAGAAGAACTTGTTAAACTTTGGGTGAAGCCCAAAGTGGCCTTAAGATGTTTGTGATAAGCCTCTATCACCAAAGTGGTCTTGAGCTCACCATTCACCGCTGCTTGGTACACATTCCAACTGGCCTTGGCTCTGGCCTTGCCTCGCCTCTGTGTGACAACCTTCCCAATCCACTGGGGCTCAAAGTACTCAAGGAAAGGCTTGAACTCCAGATGCTTTGCTATGTAAGGATCCTTTGTGAGAACCTTGAACCCCTGCACAGTGTGCTCTGGCTTTAAAAAATCCAAGGCACTGAATTGTGCCAGAACAAATTAGCAGGTGTCTGAAGTGTCCCTCTGGCTCAACCTACTAAGCTCAGCATGGGCCTGAACATTGCAAGCAACTGCTTGGCAGAAGTGGAAGTGGCACCCCTGCACCTCCCCACTAAACAGCTGCTCAAATGCATTGAACTGAGCAGGCTCAAAGTCCATAATGCATATGTGAGGCCCTAGAGCTCTGAGCCTTACCTTTTCCTCCAAGTCAAGGGTGGCCTGGTCCTTTTCAGCGGCAGGAGGGTTTGCGCGGGTGTGTGGGGGGTCTTCTTGCCATCATTGTTGTTGTTGGGGGGAAGAAGGGAAAGTGCTCTGCAGAGGATTGAAAACGTGCAGGAGTAAATGGCCTCAGTGGCCCCAGGGAGAAGGAAGAAAGCAAGTGGAATCACTCAGATGTCAATCTTGGCATGAATCATCCAGAGCTGTTTGAACATCCAGGGGCAAATGGCAAAGGTACTATCAACTAGCCAGGTTGAAGCCCTTTTCAACTCCATCAGGTTCTGCTGAGTTGTGTAGCAGATTATACGGTTGTTGGTGCCGGGGACATTGTCATGAAGAAGGAAACACTCCCCACTTGGAAGCTGCTTGAGCTTGTGGGTGAGTGTAAGCTCTGATAAGACATCTAAGGCCTTGGGGGGAGGGGGATTGGCAGCAATATGCCTATTGCTTATTAATTTGACCAGCTGCTCCTGCGTTGGTATCAACTTAAGATTGTTGGGTTTTAAATGCTTCAGGGCCTTTATGGCCAGATCAGATGCCCGGAGGTGAGAGGAGGTTGGGATCATCAGGACCAGATACCATTTTAGAATCTGGGTGATTAGATGATTGGGGGCTCACAAGTGTGCTCTCCCTTCTTGGCAGTTACCCACTCCCAGCCCTTGATGTTCAGCCGGGCCCCACAAGTCTTATCTTCACAGACAAAGTGCTTACTTTTACTTTGGCGTTTTTGGTTATTACAGTTAAAGATGTAATTATCAGCAATGTAGCCAGGGCCACACTTTACTGACATAATTGGGAAGTACCAGGGAAAGTGCTTGGGGACTTTGAACTCCCCATCCACATTGCAGATGCTGTGGATGGCCAGGGGATCCCAAGCCACATGACCAGAAGCTTTGAACTTCTTGGAGTACTCCTCAGGCTTATCTTGGGGGTCAGATGAGGGTGGGGGAAGAGCCATCAGGAGGGGAAGGGGAAGGGTTCTTTAAGGACTGCTTGGATGCCTTCTTTTTCTTATCAGAAAAAAGAGGTGGGTTCCTTGGCAGCCTTTGGCTTCTTGGTACAGCGCTCCTTAGTGAGCTTGGAGTTAGCCTCTGACTTGTAAAAAGAGTGATCAGTGAGGGAGTCATCACTTTTATTTGAGGACTTTGGGGGAAGTTGAAGATGGGGGTGGGGGAGGATTAGGAGGAGATGGAGTGGGAGGAGATGGGGTTGGAGACTTTGCTGTTGCAACCAAGTTTCCAGACTTGCCTGCTAATGTATCTTACAATACACAGGGGGCTCAATGAACCACCCCTTGACGTATCTAACGTCATGGATTAATCTGGTGGCAGTATCAAATGGCAGGTACTTCATCCTAATTAGGAGCGCTGCCAATTTGACTTGCTGATTCCCGCACGAGTTATTCCTCGGCTTTGAACCTTACATGGAACTTCCCACTATGCCACCCCCTTGTGGCCTTGTGGCTTTCCCCATATAGTATATTAATCACAATATTCTACAATAAATGATACCTTATTCTTATTATTCTGTCCTTTCTATTGGACTGTTGTCTTCCCTAATTCCAAATACTGAACTCTCATTAGTTCAGTTGCAACAGTGGTAGCAGCGGTAGGCTATAGACCTACCTAAAACAAAATTCCCCCAAGAAAGGACAGAGTACAAGCTGTATGGCTACTCCCCAACAAGAGACCTTCCTGCCAATCCCCAAGGGGGACATCCCAACAGGTACGTCATATATCAAGATCAGTTAGTTCTCACCAGTGTGTACAATTGGCTCCGCCTTGGGCAGTGTGATGCCAGCGTCACCCCGCCCTAGTCAGACCTGTCCCAGTGCATGCTCAACCTTCAACTAGAATCCTTTGCTGGTGGCGTTGAGGGGGTCAACATCGTCAGTTGGCTCCAGTCTACTGAAACCCACCTTTGCATTTGCCAGGTTCCTGAGCCCATGTGGGTTGCCACCGCGTCTGGGCGCCTCATGGGACCCGCAGATGTGTGGTTCACCAACTGGGCCAGCCAGGAACTTGAAGTTACCTGGGCAGCATTTAGAGACGCCACCAAGTCCCGTTACAGTGAAACCTTCTGCCTATTGTTGTGGGAACTCCTCTTCTAGAAATCAAGAAAACTGGTTCCGTCCCTGAGTACCTTGCCGCCTGGCAACAAGCCCTTGCTGCCGCCTCAGAAGCCATGACCAATGGAAACGCAATGATACTCACTCTGATTATCAATGGGTTAAAACCCCATATCTGCAAGTGGGCCCCCGTAGGTTGCTGTACCTCCATTGATGACTGCTATAAAGCCATCATGGAGGCTAACAACCAGGCCTCAATGGGCTTCCGCCATACCAGTGACACCCCACCCCAACCACCTAGGGCCCTTCAAGATAGCTGCAGTCTATGACAATCACACCTAACAACTTGAGGATGCCCAAGGGAACACCAAGAAGCTTCACCATGATTGCTTGCGCCTCTGCTGCGCCATTCCCACACAAAGGTTGTTCATGTGGACCTTCCCAGACCTTCCGCAGACTCCAGTCCTGGTGTCTGATGATGAGCAGGGGCAAGGGGGGGTGTTGCAACTGAGTTTACAGACTCGCCTGCTAACATATCTTACAATACACAGGGGGTGCTCAATGAGCCGCCCCTTGACGTATCTAATATTATGGATTAATCTGATGGCAATATCAAATGGCGGGTACTTCATCCTAATTAGGAGTGCTGCCAATTTGACTTGCTGATTCCCGCACAATTTATTCTTTGGCTTCAAACCGTACATGGAACTTCCCACTATGCCACCCCCTTATGGCCTTGTGGCTTTCCCCATATAGTATATTATTCACAATATTCTACAATAAACGATACCTTATTCTTATTATTATGTCCTTTCTATTGGACTGTTGTCTTCCCCAATTCCAAATACTGAACTCTCATTGGTTCAGTTGCAACAGCAGTGAATTAGATGGGTCACTTATACATATGACCCCTGATTGGTTGCTCCCCTTTCCTGGGGCTCTAGAAATTTGCCCTTCCTCCCTCCTGTCCATCATTTTTTGGCTGTGTTATTTAGTTTCTCTTTTGATTAGATTGTATTTAGTGGTAAACCTTTATTTGTTTTCTTATCAGTGCTTTGGCTTAACTTTGTTGCTTCTTGTGATATGAGCTCTCTTCCCCATAAGATCAAGTGGTGTATAGAGCCTCCAACTTCAACTTTATAATATTT
This sequence comes from Entomophthora muscae, assembly GCA_014839935.2. Lineage (NCBI taxonomy): Eukaryota > Fungi > Entomophthoromycota > Entomophthoromycetes > Entomophthorales > Entomophthoraceae > Entomophthora > Entomophthora muscae. The sequence goes on along the minus strand of QTSX02006641.1, from coordinate 66,839 downwards.
GCTTGCATATTTCATGTTTTCTGGGTGATGTCTTTCTGGATTTGGCCAAGTTGGCCCTGTCCTTGTTATCTTTGTCAATCTATACAGTAGAGCTCAAAGCTGTGGCAACAAGCAGAATTGGGCCATCTGTAAGCGTAATGAGCTTAACTAAAGACAAAATTAGCTTGGTTCACAACAGTGTAGAGGGGAGCTCAGATCTATTGTCAAGCAATATAAATACATTGATTTTGTTTCTGAGCTGATTTCTCTTTCAGCCGTGTTCAAAAGGCTCACAGACGGCCCAACTCTGCTTGTTGCCACAGATTTGAAAACAACCATATTGTTCATTTGCTTTTATAAAATTTATCACCACATAGTTGCACCCCAGATGTTTAGGTACAATGTCTGTTTCAGATTACATGGATCAACTTAGATGCCCCAGCACTGGAAAGGTGGTTAACCAGATCTTTTAGTGGGTTGGATTTGGGTGCTATGGATTTTGATTTAATATTCCCCTACCTCCATGAGCAAGGTTTGCATTATGCTTCACAACTTGTGTGAGCTGTGACCAAAACATAGTAAGCATAATATAGAGCTAGATGGGTGAGAGTTGATTCAGTTGCATCTTTATACCATGATATCACTGCATAGCTTTGGTGTGCTTTGTAGTTTGATCTGGTTCATCCAATAGGACCTATATTTCTATTAAGCTATATCAGTTTGTGTGCCTGATGTTTGATTCTGCTTGGTGTTTAGCTTTTGGTTGCCCAGAGATAGTTTTGGTGGTTCTACCTTGGCAGCCCTGAAAGTACAGTAAAATTTTAAAGTTACAGATATGTTAGCTAGATCTAGGATTTTTGAGGGGGTTGTGATTAATCAGGGGTAACCCTAGCTATAGAAGGCAAACCTTTATTTAAATCAGAGTAGGTCAGGGTGATGCAAGCAAAATTCTTGATATCTGCCAGTTGGATGATGGACAGTTTGGTATCCTCAAATTTAGTGCTGCTAAATTCTCCTGTAAAGGGGTTTGCATATGCTTTTTTTAAAAAAGACTTGATAAACGTTATTAAAGGGCTTTATGTGCAGCAGAGATGGAGTTTAAATAAAAAGCAGTTATTGAATTATGAAGTTATGATATTTTATCTTGGTACTTGTAAAAGAGCCATTTTCTGTTTAGAGTACCTCTCATCACCTAACCCTGATTTTTATACTGGGTGATTGAAATTGATTGAAGTATCCAAGCAAAAAGTCAAAATAACTATACTTTTTTATCCAAGGAACTTCTATTTTTAAGCTGAAACCTCTATATGTTGTTATCTGTAACTTTGTTTATACTATCTGATAAGAAGCCAATATATTTATCAATTTGAAATTTCAATTGGAAGTTTAAGTAAGATGGGTCAGTCCTAGCCATCAGATGGCAGCCTAATGAAGATATGTCTGTTGATGATTGAGGTATAATTTATGTGGCACGTGTATACTTTATATGCTAAGACACGGTGGATATTCTAGCTGGTTAAGTGAGATGTTGCCAAAACAATCTCCATTTAGAAATATATCTGGGCCATTCAATAGTTTGAAACAACAGCGAATAACCTGTTTTTGATGCAGATTTTTTTATTGAATATGCTGGCAGGTGGGATAAGTTATCAATGCTGATGGGAATTAAACTAGTTATAGTTAGGCGAAGCCATTGGCCTGGCATTGTTTCTTCAAACCAGCTCTTCATATAGTGTTCAGGAAGATTGAGTGGCTGTTACTGATCCTAAATATGATAGGTTTCTACTGATATATTCATTTTATATCAAACTAGCTTGGATAAAGCTAAACTGGATTGATTTAGTTTTAATAAAAATTAATTATTTTTTAAGTTGCATGGTTTATAGAAAGGTTGAAGATTTGTCTCCGTCTTTTTTGCTGAAATCTAAATTTGAAAAAATACAAGTGCTAGCTTTTAGATGGGAATTTCCTGCATCAAAGCCACTTTAGGGTAAGTTTTTTGCTATACCTTAAAGGCTAAATTAGCGTAAGCCGAGGTTAAAGCTTGAATAAAAAAGCTGTGACCAATAGGCTTAATGTGGGGTAAGAGTTGTTTTGATTTTTGGTTGAATGAAGCTTGAATCTAGATTTGAATCTAGAATAGGCCCTTGTCCAATTTCATTAGTTCCTATCTTTGATCTAATAATTTATAATATCTAGGCGTAACTTCTTTTATGTTGGATCTAAGAAGCTTCAGTTTAATGAAGGGTATTACGACTAAAATTTAGCATTTCAATGGCATAAGCAGGGTTCAATTAACAACTTTGTGAAGCAGCTAGAAATTATTAAGCATGCAATCAACATAATAGTTAGCACATTTCTGCTATTTAACCGATATTCTATCCAAAAAAGGACGACTTATCAGTTTATCACATCATCGCTCTTCAACGCTGTCCAGCCCAAGTTCTTTTAGAATCAAATATGGTTAATCAAAAATTCTAGTTGTTGTCTAAGCGTCTCCAATCAAAGCCCGCCAAAGCAAATCACCCCGAGCTGATGGAATGTTAAAGCCATGCATCCCCTACAACAATCTCTGCCAGCCCCTTCTTAACTAGAATATAGCTGAAGTTTTTGAAGGTAAAAACCATCACACTACCCCTGGGTGATAAATTCATATCCCTGCTGTTCTGAGGTAGTGTTTCAATTTTGAGCTTACTGCCCACACTTAACTGATCTGTGAGCTTTAAGCATACAGATCTAGCTTCCCAAATTAACTCTCAGCAGATGCTGAGTTTTATTACAACTCTTTCATCCATAAGCTTAAAAGGGCTAATGGACTTCGAGATATTCAAGCATGCCCCTGTTTTCTTAGATTTAAAAGTTGGCTTTGTTTAGTTCTTAACATTTGCTGCCTGCATGTCTCACTTGAGTTTTTCAAATCTACCGTTTTCTTTTCTTTGTTTCTAGTTTCCTAAAAAAGTCTCTTTAAAATAAACATCTTTACAGTTTTTAACTTATTTTTATAGCCTACTCCGATGGAATCAGGATACCCTCCTTTTCATCCGAAGAATCCCACCAGTACTGACGAAAGGCCGGTAGCGTTTAAACCTGGGTTTGTAAATAACTCCGAAATGGCCGCCCCTAACTCTTTCGGAGCCCAAGGAGGGTTTAACAATGAGGTGACTACTGCCTCCAGCTTTGAGCCCTCACAGTACATGCCTCAGTATTTCATGTCCAACCCAAACGATGTGAATCTTTCGGGACTAGATCATAACTATCTCAACTCTGTCAACAACATGCACATGATGAATCAGAATTTTTTCTACGGCCAAAACCAGGGTATGAACTTATCCGCCCCGATGCCCTATTCCAATGGCTTGGGCACTGGAGGTAAATATCACAAGGCTTCTGTTCTAACGCTTCCTTAGCAATGATGACACCCCAGGGCATAATGAATGTAAATAGCTTCAGTGGACATAGCTTTGGCCAGTATGGATCTCTTCCAACTACCAACAATGGGTTTCAGCCCCAGATGCTTGCGCAAAGCCATAAAATGCTGCCCACTCAACCCCTTCAGGTTTCCTTTCATCCCGCTATGAATGGCATGTATATCCCTTCAAACTCTTCTATCGCGCACATGAGCGAGATGGGGCCGCGCTTAAATGCTTCTCTCCCCCGCAGTGGCCCAATGCATCAGCAGAACGACCCCAACTCCCAGCAGAGCACGAACTTTTACAACCTGAGTAACTATTCCCAGGCGTTTTCAAACCAAATGGTCAACTTTAACATTGGCCACCAAGCCCCCAACTCTGGCGTCTCAATTTCCCAGAAAGGGTTGGAGACGCTTGTCCAACAAGTCACTTTGGCAGGTCAGCAACCTTCGCCAGCACATCATCCAATGGCCTATCTGATGCCACAGAGAGCCGCACAGGCACATCAGCAGCCAACTTTGCCGTCCCAAGCTACCTCAGCTGGCCAGCAATATTATATCCCTGGGCAGCAGCAAGGCTATCAGCAAGGTCACCAACCAAGCATACAGCAGGTTCAGCGAGGGACTCCAGTGCAGCAACACGGCACTCCATCGTCTCAACGAGGCACACCGAAGCGGCAGCCCAGTACTCCAGGATCTCAAAGACACACCCCAGTTCACCAAGGAGCTTTGACACCTCAACTCAATACTCCAGGGTCTCAACGAGGTACTCCAGTCCACCAAGGGTTTTTGGCACCCCAGCTCAGTTCGCCAGGGTCTCAGCGAGGTACTCCAGTTCGTCAGGGAGCTTTGGCACCCCAGCGGAGTACTCCAGTTGCCCAAGTTAGTCCTGCCGCTACTCCCCATCAGACGCCTAGCGCTCCAATAAGAACTCCCTCCGACACATTTCTCCGTACCTCCCATCAAGATTCAATCCCTCAAAAGCCTATTGAACCTGACCAAGGCAAAGCTAACCTTCCAGCGTCTACGAGTACCGATGCTACTCTTCAGAACCAGCATACTTCGCCTCCTGTCTCAAAGACAGTCAGTCAAGAGTCTACCCCGTTGCAACGAGATAGTCCTAAGGATGAAGACTCCGGATCGACTTCGTCAGGGCACTTCTCTCGCAGCGACAGCGACAAACAAGAAGTGTTGCGGCAGCGTTGCTTAGAAAGCCGCGAAGAATTTTACAACCTCTTGAACTCCATCTCCGGCTACACAGAGAACCCTAAATCCCCTGTCATGTTTAATGATCAGCCTATCGATCTGCATGCTCTCTGGTCAAGTTGCATGGAATTTGGTGGGCCAGTCGAATGTGGCAAGTCTAAAAGCTGGGCAAAGGTCCGTGAAAGGCTTGACGTTGATTGCCCTCAGAGCAAAGTCCCCTCACGACTCAAGATGATCTGGCGCAAGTATCTGCTCTCCCTCGAGTCTTTCTTGTACCCCAACCACATCCCAGTGCTGGACCCCAAGAAAAAGAAGTCTGACTCAGCCGCCCCCAAAGCCCCAATTAAGGTAATAGCTTCCTATTTCTGCCCATAACCCCATCAGCTAGAACCTAAAGAACATTCCTTCATGGTTGACTCTCCTGTTGCATCAACAGACTCACCCGAGGAGCCAGCAACTAAGAAGGCCCGCTACGAGCATCCACCACGGACTCAGGCCTACGACTATATACCTTTTGTCTTAAGATACGACACCTATGGCGGTGTGAACGTGGCACAGCTTTACAACGACCGCGCCATACCCGATCTTCCTGGTGGGGAGGTCCACATCCACAGCCTCACCATGTCCCTGCTGTCTCAAATGCCCATGGCAGTGTCTGCATCCCTCACTACGCTGTTGACAATTTCTTTATCGGTCCCGATAATCCTGGATGACTGTTCGCGTTTGACGGAAGCACTCATCGATCTCATAAAGCTGGAGTTTTCTGCTGCCTTTCCCAACCCGCCAATAGCAAGCGATTGTACGTACGAAAGTTTGTCCAAGCAGTTCTACGAGGGGACGCCCGATCTACGCTCCAAACCCACCCAATCCATGAGCTCGATTACCCGCCTCATACTTATCTTTACAATCTTACGCAACTTCTCCTTCGTACCTGTCAATCAACTGCATCTTGCCAAGCAGACCGACTTGGTGGGATGGTTTTTCCTTGTAGTGCATTCGCAATTCCCCAAAGATTGCCTTGCCGAGTCTTTAGAAATCCGCAAGCACCTGTTGGTGTTTCTATCCAACATCATTGGCTACTGGATCATTGACAAGGATGCGCTCAAGCCCACCTCGCGTCTCCCTACGCAACTGCCGCCACAGAAATTGTTGGATTTTATCTGTGAGTTCCTGCAAATCTCCAGCAGCCCTGTCTACCCTTCCTTAGCCCTAGAGTGCTTGGCCAAGTTGACCACCTTTGACAATCACCGCATGCTGCTTGCCGCCGCCCCGCTTGCTCCACGCTGCCGGTCTACCCTCAAAACATTGTCAGAGATCCTCCAGGATCACTTCTCCAATGAGACCGAGCCCATCGACGAGCAGAAGCTGGTTTACCTGTTGCACTTGCTCATGTCGATCTTGAACCTGATTAATATTTTGGGCGGAGGCTGTGATTTCCCCTTGTTTTTGCCTGCCACCCTCATACGCACTGCCAAATGGCTGGCAAGGCTTGAAGCATTCGAGCGAGGCCTTAAGGAGCCAAGGATGTCCAAGGCTAGCATCCCCAACCCTAGCTCCTATATGAACAAGGTGCCTCTCAGCAAAGCAGATCGCCAGGATGTCCTTGTCAGCCTGGCTATGCGCGCCTTGCTGGCCCTAAATGCCCTCTTCACCCTCCCTTCATCTCAAGGGTCGAATCTTGGAGGTTCAAACCTTCTTGTTTCCCACCGTGGCACCTTGGTTGAGCTGATGGCCTTGCCATCCATCGATGCCACGCTGACTTCCTATATCAATACTATTCTCAACCCTGTCGGCAACTTCCTATGTCCGTCCACCAAGCTAGACTAACTGCCGCATGTAAGCTCCTGGAGCTAAAATAACTTCTCTTTTTGTAATTTCCTCTGCTAATCCAAAATTACTGCGAGCATCTTCTGTGCGCTGCTTTAGACTTAGAAATGATTGCTGGCTATTAAAATTGCTCTATTATTCACTTTTGCCACATCTTAACCATGCATTTTGAATACACCCTATATAAATTTTATTTTAATTGTTAAAATCTCAACATCAAACCTGATGGTTTTGACAACTTGTTGGTTTTACTAAATGCAAGCATCATCTTTATCTTTCCATGAACAATTCAATGGGATCACTTCAACTGCCTATCTACAGTCCACTTTATCATCGGTCCAACTTCAGCATGACCAGATCAATGCCCATCAAACCCCTGAAAATCCATACACCTTGTGTTGAAGCTCCAAGAGATATCCCACAACCCATCAAAAAACAATCTTCCCGTCAGATCCAGATAATTCAGCGACCGCAAAAGATATGCCTTGGAATTGCCACATGAAATGGAGCCCAAGTCCCCCGCCAAGCTATCACTACAGCTGGCCCATCCATATTCAAACCAAGCTCAAGTGATCAGCCTTCCTATGCCTCTGTAAACAGATTTATAGCCCCATCAGCCGATCGAAGAGATCTCTTTAACCCCAGATAGCCTAAACCTACTATCCATCTGTTATACAAGATCCAAGTCTACCCATTCCCACACGGCAACTTCTCTATCCGGACCTGGCAAACCCAAACCTTGAACCAAAACCTTGCATACCACATCTATGGGGCTCAGTATCGTTAAACACGGTTTTTTAAAATGATTCTCCTCCAGAACTTATCCGTAGATAAGGTAGCAACCAACTATGGAATCTACTGCCCCGTCGCTAAACCAAGTACAGCTATTGAACCCAGTTCCATGCGATCCCTGAGTTTATGGTAAACCGTTTGGCCAGAAGAATCATCCTTCAGTATTCAAACAGCGCTGCAGTATAAACGGGAACCAAGACCGGGAAAGTTAAGCTTTATATCCACCAGGTTGATTATATCGACTAGGTATCTATTGATTTAAAGCTATATATAATTGATTGGGATTCAAACCTTGGTTGATTTATCCACTGGACAAGAAAAAGTGGTAGCCATCGTATAAGAGAAAAGTATATACCTTCAAATGAGATCATCCCAACACGGATCTACCAGAAAGTCGTTAAACCAACGGGAGACCTTTTCAAAGGTATTCACCAAGTATCTTCCATAAGCAAGGTGTATCGATCCGGAATAGAGGCTCCAACATCAGCAGTCCATCTTTCCCCAAGTGAGCCCCATGCCTGGCAAGTGTACTAAGATCAGCTGGGATCTGCTACAGAAATTTCCAAGAACAAGGTTTGCAGCCCCCAAGTGAACCTCGGTGACAAGGTTGAACGTTACCATCGGGATCCCCGATGGAGTAGCTATCACTGGAAGTATCTGAAGCCATAGGGCGGTGGTGGGACCCATCGTCCCCGTCAGAGAACTCCAGCCATCACAGTTACAGGTCCGGGCTTTGCCACCAATGTCTAGGACAGGTCCTGAAGCAGGGCTCGGCTTCTCCTTCCCTTCTTCAGGCTTCCTCGGGGCCTCTTCAAGGACATCTTCACCCTACTCTATCACACCAGCTGGCATCTTCTTTGGCACAGCCAGCTTCATGCCAGCTTACACTTTGAACCGTCTGAAGCTTAAACCCAGACACCGGCATAAGAGAAGCTCCAACCAGTTCTTCAGCTGGTCCTGTAGTGGCCCACCGATAAATAAGTTGCTAGATGGCCCACCAAGATATTTTGATCGATAACTTTGAGGTTCCAAAATGTTTGTGGAGGGTTGGTATTTAGTCGTTCAACATGCCCATTTGATTGCAGGGGGTAGGATGTTGTGGCTACATGTCTAAAGCCCCTGGGCCTGAAATATTCTCTGTACCTTCAGAGACCAACCCCTTGCCACCATCAGTTACAACAGTGTCCAGCACTCCAAACTTTGACAGGACTTCAGATCCAATAACCAACCAATTTAGTTCCTGTATAGTCCTTTGTGACTTGCATTACAGGCCACCTGGTTGCAGAGTCCACTACTTGGATAATGAATCAACTTCAACCTCCTCCCAGTATAGACCCAAGGTCATCCATATCAGGTTCTCATTAAATAAATGAGGCAGGACCAGAAACTGAACCCATCAACCTGTATGGTCTAGAGCCAGGGGGTAACCTTCCTAATAACCCCCATTCAACTTGACCCTCCACAACATAGATCACCTTTGATGGCCCCCAAGCTATCCACGGCATGGAGCTGTACAAGTCTCTGCTCCAAGTACAACCTAAGCTAATCAAAGATTTTGGAACACCCCCACTCATCAAGGTACCAGAGCGTACATGTCCTTAGCTCACCCGCCAACAAGCCTGTCCAGCTACCCGGCTCCCTCAAATTCTCTGCTCAGAGATAGCCATCACTTGCCCAGGAGAGGTCCAAGGTTGGGAACAGGGTTCAATCTCTAAAGCATAGTGGTAATATCCCAACCTGGATCTCAAGCTTACCCGCTCTAGGACCACTCACCACACACCCCACAAAGGTATCTGTTGCCACAACCTCCCTCCTGGTCTGGGGGTGACCTTGAGCTTGGACAGTTCAACCACCCTTACCCCCTTTGCTCTATAAGGTTCAGATTTACTTGGGCCTTGAAATTGAACCCTGGGACTGCAGACAGTGGGGGGTGAACTCCTGAAAGCCTGCCAAGTGACAAGTCCAGTTGATGAGGCAGCAACTGAGGGTAAGTGCCTGGCCTCAAGGCGGGCAGTGTGAGGGAGGATTGCGGCAGAGATCCATCTCCTCCAGCCCCTCCAAAGGAGCAAGGTAAAAAAGCCATGTATGCTGTTGTGAATCAGGATATTCATGCATGATCAATTTTGCCTTTGATGGGATCGCATTTTGAGTGCAAAATCCTTCAATCCCCATTTTCTCCACGGAATGGGGTTCATGCCAAATTGGGTGAAGGGCACATTTACATTCTGACAGGTGACAGGAGTGATCCTTGACCCACTTATGAGAGTGGCCAGTGATCTATCTGTCCTTCTACCAGTTTGTGGTAGACAATAGCCCTATAATAATCATTTGGATCCACCCAATAAAATTAAGTGCTATTTACACTCTTCCTTGTATTTATCTTTGTACTTTAGCGCCATCTCCCTAGTCTTGTCTAGAGGAGATTTCTGATAATTATCATTCCCAGGGCATTAAAGTAAATTCCTTATACATCCCCAAAGACTAACCCTCAGCTTAGTACGGATCCAATCCTACTGTCAGGATTTCCTGCCGTGTCTCTTGGCTGCGCCCAAGCACACAACAAAAATGGTGCTCACTACAGGGGTTTAATCCCCTCAGTTACTCCCTTTGAAACTATCTTCTCTGGCCCCTTGTCTCCATCTATCCAGGACCTGTCTTTGCCTGAAGTTTTCAGCCCTCCAATGGAAGAAGACATTGCCAACCTGCCTATCATTCCTAGCGTACTGAACTTGGCTAATGGCCCCTGTCTTGTTGCCTATCTGCTGGGTACCCCTAATTTGGACCAAATCACTTCAGTGGCCCTTGGATTAGCCCACAAAGGACTGTCCCTAACCTACAAGTCCAGTTCAAGTCTATAGAATAATACGAGGTGCTAGTTTCCCCTTGTATTCTGCACTACCTCCTTTCAGCAGCTGACTCTGCTACTTGCTTGATCTCGCCCTTTGCCCAACCTGCCTTGGTCCGTCATCCAATGGTACTGGGGCACCATGTACACAAGATTTCCTCCTGCATGCTGCTGTTTCCAATCATTGGGAGCAGTTCTCTGCCTACCAACAGTGGGTATACTCTCTGTTCTCCCTATTATCCAATAATTAGATAGATTCAATTAACTCCCAGACTCAATTAGCTAAGTCTATTGAGCACCTGTGTTTTCTGTCCCTGAATACATTTGTGAGGGCCTTCAGAAGTTCCACCAGCTACAACAACCCTGGACGGCCCAGGTTGACTCTGCCCCTAACACCCACTGTTCTGACTTTGAGCAGCTGATGGTACAGCCCAATGAATTTTGTGTCCATACTGCTGAGCAACTGCAACACTTAGCTGAGGTTGACTCAAAAAGTATGCAGGGCATGTAGGATGAATCAGGACAGGAAAAGGCTGCTGCATTACGGTTATCCAAGGATTGCAATCCTGAGTGGATGAGTTAGGCCAACCCCTGCAGGTGGTCACCCTTCCCAGGACCGGGTGAGGCAAAGGCGGGAGGTATGGGATGCTATCCCTGAGTTACCGCTGCCACAAGAAGCCAAGCACTTCCAGAAGCTACGCCCCAACCTGACCCCCAGTTGACCGCACTCCAACAAGAAATCTTGGAGTTACCAGCAGCTGTCACAGATTACACCAGTTTGCCAGAACCCTCTGAGGAAGAAGGATGTTGCCAGGAATTCTTGGGAAGCCTCATATTCATTGCCCTAGATAATTGATTGCTCTGACCAATAGAGTTGATCATATGAAGCAGGATCATAATGCTCTAGATACAGACTTTCAGAAAATAACTGAGTTAATTGACTCTGCCAATGAGTGGTTCTCCCCTTGTCTGTCTGCTGGACCATCTCTGACCTTCTTAATAGCTGAGCTCTCAATTGTGGTAACTAACCAAGGACAACAATTGGATACTACTGAGCAGCAGACAGGCTGCGCTGCTGAAGCTGATACTTGTAACACCAATACTCTGGTGACTTTAGAACATAGTGTTTGACAGTTGTGGGCCAGACAACCTCCTACAGAATCTGATGCTGAGTTCTCTCCTTGCATCAATATGATAGATAGTAACAATGGTGGACTGACTCCTGAGGCCCATTTCAAACCTATCTTCAAACAAGTGGGACATTATTTTTCTTGTTATGCCTAGGTGCCAGATTGGTTATTTTATAACTTAATCACATTATTCATATTCAAATTATTCAGAAAGAGTAAAATACAATCAATCCCAAATATTTAATTGATCTTGGGCTTGGGTGATTTTTTAAAAAATAATTCATTGATTTTATAATTGAAAATTGCAACTTATAGTACTACTGAAAATATCTTAAGTGCTACTACAAACCAAAAATATTTATGATGAGTTGCATGGGAGAGTAATAGCAGCCCCAAAGCTATAAATGCTATTACCCTATCTTTGGCTCATCATAAATATTCTTAGTTTGTTTCAGAAAAAAAGGTTGTTGTTTTTGAAAGACTGATAACTCTATTTAAAATACACCCTCTAGTAAGCTGCCCTACTTCATGAACTTGCCCCAATACACTACTAGCATCTTCTGATATTTTTGTTTCTATGGTATCATCACGTGATTTCAAATGATAATTTATCTCAGAATATTCTGAGAAGCTTTCAAATGTTAAAGGTGAAGTATATAACTTCCCATCTTTCATCAAATATGAAAGATTAATGCGCAGATTTTTAACTTCAAGCTCTCTTTTTATAGGCCTAAATTTCCTTTCATAAATATAAAAAAATGCTTTTTGGGAAACAATTGAACCAGTTAAAGCTGAATTGTATAATTCTTTTCTTCTTTCTCACAAATATTTTTTAGATCATTAATGTTGTTAATATAAAGTACATTTTCTTTTTCCTTTAAAATTTTTGGTATTACACCAAAGTGACCATCAACAGTGCTTTTTCCATGGCATTCAACAAAACAGTTATATTTTATAGAACCCTTAATATATTTAGGTGCCTCTTTAAATAAGTAATATAAAAATTCATATGATCTAAAATGATTTCCATTATCCGTCCATACTTTTATATTTTTTATTTTTTTAAATCTATCTAATTTAAGAAGACTTATTAGACATTCACCTGAAAATAAAGAATCATGTGATAATATTTGAGACAAAAAATCATGATATTCATATTTAATTTTATTGTTTTCTTTAAAAACTAATGCAAACCCTAATAATGAGATTGGTTTTTTTGAATAAAAACAATTATTGGTCTCAATTGGACCACCTCCAACCTTTAAGTTTTCTTTATAATCTATAACTACAACACAAGACTCATCATCTAATTTATAAATATCTTTTTTATATTCACAATTTTGATGAACATAAAAGTCTTGGTGCTGATTAATAGTCTTTAAGTCATTGTCTATAGATTCTGGTAATGGTAAGTTTTTACTTTCACATTCTTCCTTCTTTTTTTCTAGTGAATTTTTTAAATTACAAATATTGCACATATCAGTTTGTTTTTTACTTTTTATTATATTTTTAGGGATTAATTTATAGTAAGTGGAAATTGAAACTGAAATTTCATTTTTTATTTTCATATTTTCATATATTTCTTTTTTTGTTTTAAGTAGAGAGTATTTAATTTCAGTTGAGTAATTACTCATCTCTTTTTCTATATCTTTATAAATTTTTTCAGGAACTTTTTTTGTAAACTGGCTTGTTTCAAAAGAATTTTCCAGCAATTTTTTAATTATTTTTTTAGTTATTTCTTTTTTCAATGAATAGTTATTATTTTTTTGGCTTTTTTTGTTTAAGCTTACATTTTTATTTTTGTTTATTTTTCTTGAGTATTCAAACTCACTTTTGGTTATATTAAACCCCATATCATTAAGCTCTTTTAAAGAGTAACTGGAAGTAACCAGAGATTGTAAGGCTGGGAGATGTTTTTGGGGAGAAGATTTCATGAGATCCTTTAAGTTTTCAATGAACTCATTGCCTTTTTGATTTTGAATAGTTGGCAGGAACTGAGCTTTCCCAAATTCAGTTTGAGTAAGGAAGTGCTTGATGAAATTATCAAGATCATCACCAGCAATAAAGAGGAATGCCTTTTTTAACATTGCAATTCTCTCTCTTTTTGTTGAAGCTCCCAAGGAAAAAAAGGGTAGCATTTAAGAAGTAAATTTAACTGAGGACATGGTAGTATTTTGAATCTGTAACTAGGTCAGATCTCTGATGTGTGCCTTAATGATGGAGTAGTTATGATCAGAATGTGGTCTTTGAATGGGGTCTTTTGGATTAGAAGCTTGTGGTACTTTAGCTCTTATATACCAAGCTAAATGACACCATTCTGAAAGAAATGATGTGATAGCTTTTACTATAGTTTGAACTTGAATTTATGTTTGCAGAATTAATTAAATACCTAGTTTTCATGCACAAGTGATATATGTGAAGCAGCTAAGCATTATTATTACATCATATCCTCTTTGTAATCAATGCAAATCAATTAAAATGATGTATTCAGTTAATTGTAACTCTGCCGCATATTTTTAAAATGATAAAATATTAGAGAATTCCATTTAAAGAATGCTTAATTTGAGGTTTGAAGCTCACTTGAACCTTAAAATCAGTCTAAACAGTGATAAAAACATCCTAACTTCAAACTATCATAAAATCCTAGAGAATCGAGCTTTTTAAATAAAATAAAATGCAAAAATAAAGCTCTCAATCTTATCTTTAATTTAGTCAAATAAAAACCATCTGTTGTGTATTGAAAAAAGAGTATTTATTAGCTTTGAAGTGATCTACTTTATATCATTAGATATCATCATATAATAAAATCTGGATTATGCTCTTTTAAATTACTTTCGCTTTAATATTGAGCATAGTATACATATTAAAATTTTTACACCAATAGAAAGATAAGGTTCTTAGCTTCATTTTGATAGTTTACAGTGTGAAAAAATATTAATTTTTCATTGAGTTATTAATGTTTTAAATATAAATTGTGTAATTAGTTACTTTTTCAAAATTGAACTGTGTTATGCTGCGACTTGAGCAGCATGTGCATTAGAAAATGGCCCAATCTCTAAAATAATGACCCGAGTGTTTGACCCAAAGACGTCCACAATTGTTGCCTTCCTTACCATCTATGAAACTGAAATGTGTAGGGCTTCTGATGAAATCAAGAAAGAGATTATCTTGACCTGTCTCCACCCTACCTGCCAAGAGGTGGTAGTACCCAAGCTTTCTTCCATTATCACCTGGGAAGAGATAAAGCAACTACTGATTGAGGAGTTTGGTGAAGACCTCAGCTTAGAGGTGAAGAGAGAGGCATTCATGAACATTGCCTTTAAACCTAAGGAAACTCTAGCTAAGTTTGCTGATAGATTTTAAGTGGAAGGTCAATAACTAATAACAAGTAAACAGTTGACTGCCCATGAAGCCTATGCTGCTTACACCTAGGCCCTCAAGCTCAACCAGCTCTTATGTTTGCACTTCAAAGCACATAAGGTTATTTTTATGTCTATGGAGAGAATTAAAACCCTTCTCCAAGGCATGTACCTCACCTATTTGGGCTCAGTGATACAATAAATTTGAGCTGCTGCATCAGGTACAAATTCATGCACTCCTTGAATCCTAGCTATGAATGCACAAAACCAACCCAAGCAGCAAGGCTGTCATAACTGTGGTCAGGTAGGCCGCCACTCTTTAGTTTTTATGAATCCTTGTGTCAAAGGGGCTGACCCTAGAGACCAGGAAAGAAAAGAGAGGTCAACTTAGAGACAGAGACGCTCTTGGTTGACAACTCTTCCCTGTCTCCCCCTTCACTTCCTTTCACCTCTGCTGATGATGCATCTGATTTCCAAGCGCCTGCCATCATTCTCCTCTTCCACAACTCTTCTGACAATTCTAAAATAGAGGAATATGACACTGAAGATCCTGATTCCTAAAATTATTCTGTCCTTGCTGTACCTGAGACCATTCCTGTCCCCTATAAACTAGTTCTGGGAAGACTACAACTACTGCCAAACCTTTTGCTGAAGCCAAGCAGATTGTTTCAAGACACTATCTCACTAAAGCCAAGATGTTTCCTGTCTTGGTGGAAGCCTCTGAAGAAGATGTTGAGGTGGCTACACTGTATTCCACAACATCTCCATATCCCTCCCCCTACAGACAGTTTATAAGGAGTTTACTGGCCTCAGGTGAATGATAGAGAAGTGGTATAAGGAGTTAGCTGAAGCACAAGATGTCTTAGCTGTCCTTCCACCTTTTGGCTGTACTAATACTCATGTAGAGATATCCATCCAAAAGGTGAAGATCAAGGTCATCCTTGACGCTGGGTCTCCAGTCAATGTTGTGTCCTCTAAGTTAGTAAAAACTCAAGCTAGCCCCAGACCACAACTATTATCAGACTTATGAGACAGCTGGCCTGTTCATGACAAAGGCTATTGATGCATAATTGGCTCTCCCTATGTGCTTTGGCAAGCTACTCCTTGCTGTCCCTGCTGTGATCCTGGAGAATGAGATATATGATCTATTGATAGGCACTTGATTCCTTTGAGAATACAATGTGATCATCAAAATGAAGGATGGGTACTTGTCCATCCTTGGATACAAAGCTCCTCTCATCTTTGAAGAGCCCATCAAGAAGCTTGGCAAGCGCCTTGAAACAAGTGTCCTAGAGTACCCTTCTGGAATCTTCAAACTAAAGTGCCACACTCACTCCTCCAATATGAAGTGCCCTCCTCCAGCCTGTCCTGCAACTGAAGGAATTCCCCTCTTGGCTACCTCAGCTATGACTGTTCTGCCTGGGTCTCAAGTTATAACTGACTCTCAGATCTTGTATGAAATACCTGAGCGTACCTTCTTAGAGCTATACTCCCCTTCCTCTTTAAGGTGTAACAAACCTCATCTCTGCCCAGGAATCCTAGACTCTTCTCAAAAGGATGCTGTGCAGTTACTTGTGGCTAACCTAACTCCTGTACTTATCTCTGTCTCTATAGATCAAGTGGTTGGTTACAGTCAGCTCTTGAACCCACATGATGTTCTCTCTCTGCATCCTTTTGGTACTTTCTGTGACTTCAACCTGCCAGAAGAAGAACCTCAAGTGTTGTCCTTGTTTACCTCCCAAGACTTCCTGCAACTATCCCTGGTTCAGCAGAAGAAGGTGCTCAATTTTCTAGATCAATTTTCAGACATCTTTGCCAAAGACAGCACTGACTATGGCCTAGCCAAAGGCGTTATCCATCAAATTGATACTGGAGATAATCCCCCTTCTGTGCTAAACCATATTGCTGCAGTTGTGTGGAGGACGCTCAGGTATCTAAAGAACTCAAACAACTTTTAGATGCAGGGCTACTGGCCCCTTCCCAAAATCCTTCGGCTTCCCCCTTACTCATCCTGAAGAATAAAGATGGAGGTCATTGTATTGTGATGGACTATTGCCGCCTGAACTCTCTCACTAAGAAAGACTTGTATCCCTTGCCATGTATTGATGATGCTCTCTGCAGTCTTGGAGGATCTAAGTTCTTCTCTGCTATAGACCTAGCCTCTAAATACTGGCAAGTTGACCTTTCACCCAAGGATCACCAAAAGGCCGCGCTCATCACTTCTGAAGGACTTTTTGAGCCTACACACATGCCACAAGAGCTCTGCAATGCCCTGGCTATTTTCCAAAAAGCCATGGATTCAATCTGTGATTTAAAGCTCTAATGTGTCCTAGTATACTTAGACAGTATCACAGTCTTCAGCGCTACCTTTAAAGATCACCTGGCTTACCTCAAGGAAGTGTTCATAAAGACTTGAGAGGCTGGCCTTAAATTGAAACCATCTAAGTGTGCTTTCTTCAAGGAACGCCTTGAATTCTTGGGCCATGAGGTAACCCAGACTGGGATTAGCCCAATGACCAAGAAAGTTGAGGCCATTGACAAAATGCTTCCACCCACCAATCTGTGAGAGATTCAAGTCTTTCTGGGTATGATGGGGTACTACAGACATTCCATCCCCAACTTTTCTGACGCTAGAAAGCCTTTGGTCCAACTGTTGCATAATGTCCCTTTTGAATGGACTGCTAGCCAGCAACAAGCCTTTGAGACCCTCAAACAAAAACTTAAAGAGGCTCCCATCCTAGTATATCCTGACTACAATAAGGAATTCATCTTATATACTGATGCTAGTGACCTGGCTATTTTGGGCTATCTTGGATCAACTAGATGATGAAGGTGTAGATCATCCTATAGCTTATACCTCTTGTATCCTCAACAAGCATGAGAAGAATTATAGTGTCACAGAGAAAGAATGTCTTTCTGTGTTGCATGCCGTCAAGAAGATCTGCCATTACATATATGGCACCCATTTCACAGTGGTCACTGACCATGCCTTGCTTAAGTGGTTACAACAGCTTAAGGAACCAGAAGGACAACTAGCTAGATGGGCTCTCTGTCTGCAAGGCTACAACTTTATTGTGCTACACTGTCCTGGAATTTAACATCAAAACGCTGATTAATTGTCCAGAATGCCCATAATTGCGCTACACCCTGCTGAGGCTGATCAACTATATGAACTAATTGGGTATCCTTCCTCCTGGGAGAATGAGACAGAAGAAGTTTTTATTGCCCAATCCAAACTATCTGAAGACACACTCATTTGTGACAAACAGCTTTTCAAGGAAATACAAGACTGCTACCTACCTTACAGTAGTTTTAAAAGCTATGGCGACAAGCAAAAATTCTTCAGATTTAAACAAAATTATTTTTGATTTAAACAAAATCCAAGTTGCACAAGATTCATGATCCAATTAATTTAAATATCTTTAGTTAATAAATGAACTATCAAACCAAAAACGAAAATTTAACTAACCCATCATACAAAATTATATCAAACATCAAGCGGTGTAGTTCAAACCACAAACAAAATGAACTGACACAACAAGTGAGATGGATGGATGCTATTCCAGAGTATATTATAATCCAATCAGGATTCATATGAGGCACCAACAGAAGGACTAAAATGAAAAAAATTTGAGCAATTGGGAAGTGAGATTCTGCAAGCATAAAACAAAATGAACTCACACAAGATGTGTAGTATGATCAGCCTAAAATAGAAAACTATCAATTTAACAGCCAATCAACAGCTATCCAATTTAGGACCAGAGGCGTTTTATCCATTTTCATGGCTCCAGATTTGTATGAAAAGGTTTTGAGAACCTTCCAAATATGGACTTGAGATTACAATAAAAATAATTCATTAAATTTTAAAATTTCTACTTTTAGTGATTTCATCCTAGGTTTTATTACAATGGTTTTTACAAGAAATATATTCAACCGCTCCAGCAGCCAAGACAGCTGCAATGGAGGCAAGGCTCAGACCGTGGAGGCACCTGTTTACACCCAAGCCTTTGAGGTGGGTAACAAGGAAGCTGGCCTGTTACTGTCCCCAATCCATATGGCTTTGACTTGTTTGAGAGTCACTTAGCGTCTAGCTCTGCCCTTGCTCCCACACCCACCCCTGCACAAGCTGCCTGTCAACCAACCAATCAGGATGGCAACCTCAATCCAGAACAACTTCCTGCCACCGCCCAGCCTGCCCTCCTCTCAGCCAATCAGGCTTCAGCTCCCGCCGCCCAGCGCCCCAAACGCAGAATAATCACTGCCCAAATTCTTCAGGAAATTGTGGCACTAAACCTACAGGGTCTGTCATGGGACCAGATTACCGCCCAGTTGCAATTTACCCAAGCCACCATAATGCAGGAGTTCAACAACCTAATGAATAAGGAAAATCTGATTGGGACAGCCAAGAATCCAAAGAAGGCCACAGAGTCCCAGATCAATGAGGCATACCCAATAATTCTTGACCTCCTCCAGCGGGACCCCAAGCTTCCCTTGACCCAGGTCTGGAAGCAACTTGCACATCATGGAATTTGGGTGTCTGAGCGCATGGTGCAGCTCTGGATGCACGGAAAGGTGGCTTCCATACGGGTTCTTATCAATTTTGCCGGCAACCAATGGGATGGCGCTGAGGATTCCCCATATGACACCACAATCAAATCAACCCTGGTCAGATGCTTGAAAAGTCTAACAGGTGACATCATGTTTGTCTTGTACTACAAATTATCAATTGCATTTGACAATTTCAGTGAGCAAGGAAAAGCCACCACCAAAAATGGAAGGAAGAAGGTCAAGAAGGGGACTTTTATTGGTGCATTTCTGGCTGTTTCAGCCAAGGGTTTTGTCTAATATCAGACAAACAATGATTTCATTGATGGGTACTCATACGGCCACATCCTCAGTGGATTGCTCGACTCCTGAGATGGCTCAAATTCCAAATACCAGGATTTCTTGAGCCACCAGATGGAGGGACGCTCCACCGCCCTCAAGGCCATCCAGGGACGCGGGCACCAGGCCTCAGTCTACCCCGCCAGCCATGCAGACGTCCATCTGGATGATGTTGTCTTCTTCAACATTGGAGATACACTACAGGAGCGCCGCCCTCAGGCTTTCAACGATCTCTATCTTGGGGTCCTTGATCACAATTTCCTCTTTGGTCACCAAATGGTGGCTGACTTGTTTGCGCAAATGGTTTTCCATGTGAACATGGGCAACCAATCATGCAAGGATAAGTGTCACAGTAGGTTCCATAATGCCAGGTATTGTCTGTCCAAGTAAGAAGGCACGGAAGGCAGGAAAACCTATATCAAAATTGACCGAGTTAACAGATTTAAACCAAACAGTTGATCAAAAATTGGTCACAGCTGCTCCCGTTTGCCAGCTGAAACCAGCTCCCCCTTCTAAACTGACGTTGATAAATCAACGTAATATGAGGGTCACCCAATATATGCTCATTAATTGGCATGGTTGTCAGAAACTGGTCACGCAAGGGTTCTTTGCAACCTGGTCTAGATACTTGCTTGAAGATGCCAAAGGAATAGGAGATCAAGACTCAGGTGGTATTGCTTAGTCAAATTTTTTGGTATATATTAAATAATTTTCCCTGTTTCAACTCTAAGAGTTGAGTCCTTCTAAATTTACTTAGTAAA
This sequence comes from Entomophthora muscae, assembly GCA_014839935.2. Lineage (NCBI taxonomy): Eukaryota > Fungi > Entomophthoromycota > Entomophthoromycetes > Entomophthorales > Entomophthoraceae > Entomophthora > Entomophthora muscae. The sequence continues at coordinate 46,647 of QTSX02006641.1, read as the reverse complement.
AATCAATTATCCCAAGTTCTAATTTTAAATTTTAAAAATGCATCCTGTGCTTGGGTTGTTGCGGTATATCCTGTACAATCTGATTCTGAACAGAATCATTTCAGGAAGATGGGGCCCAGTATCCGGAACTTTGTTGTTGGCACTGCAAAATGTTAATTTCATGCCAGCCAATTTTGTAGCTCCTCCCCCCATTCTGGAAAATGAAAATTGTGTCACTTCTCAATGCCCAGAATTCTACACTTAAGATGCATTGATGCTTTCCCAGGTCCTTTATCTTTGTTTACTCTGGTTAGGATTGATTGTTCTACTTAATCCTGGAGTTTCAATGGGAAATTTCACAAAAAGATATTTAAAGCCGCGTTGGTGGTTAATCATCAATTCTATGTGGATTTGGGTGGTAATTCCCCATCATTTAGAAACGGCTTTATATTATCCAGTGATTTCTGTCACAATAAGCGCCTCCCACCCCATGCCACAGCCACCTACCAGCCCATCCAGCCAATGACTGATGAGGAGTACAATGAGCGGTATATGGCAGCCATCACACACAATCCTCCTGCCTCCACCCCCGCCACCAACACCCCCCGCCCGCAAACCCAACCCATCCAATCCCAGACCCCCCAGGCCAGCACTGCCTCTACGTTCTCCTTCCTGCGCCATTCTGCCTACTAGGCATCACTCTTCCCTGCCTCAATAAACCCCCTGGTCCCAGAAAATTTCTATTTATATTATCTTTATTTTGAATTTCAATTGTTTTTGTTCTCTTTGTTTATAGTTGGTTTTATTCTTTATGTTCAGCTTATTTCTATAAAATCATATATTTACTAAGGTGTGTATCTAGATCCTGAACACAGTTATTTTTAGCATCCAACCATAGCCCCTTGTGAAAATATTAACAACAATTTGGTGATCAGCTAAATTTGAATTAGAAAATTATAGTGTTAACTGTTTTTAGATAAAGTTGTTACTTATCTGAATTCAAAACCTTAATGATAAAATTTAGGCCAATAAGGAGCCAAGTGATAAAGTGATTTTTGTGACATAAAGGATCATTCAATAATTATTTGATGCATGTGCGCTAATTAATATGATTGGCTGGATGTTTTGTCATTGTACGCCATTGCCAATGTGGCAAGTTGTTGATGGACTAGTGCTCAATCAGCTGCTAGTTAGCACTAGTCCACCAACAACTTGCCACAGCGGCAATGGCGCACAATGTCAAAACATCCAGCCAATCATATTAATTAGCGCACATGCATCAAATAATTATTGAATGATCCTTTATGTCACAAAAATCACTTTATCACTTGGCTCCTGATTGGCCTAAATTTTATCATTAAGGTTTTGAATTCAGATAAGTAACAACTTTATCTAAAAACAGTTAACACTATAATTTTCTAATTCATATTTAGCTGATCATCAAATTGTTGTTAATATTTTCACAAGGGGCTATGTTGAGCGCCAAAAATAATATGATAATCAAGGAAACAATGCCAACACAAAGCAGACAACACACATATTGAGATGAGCGTAAAACATATACACAATAGGTAAAAAGATGGGATAATGTAGTAGATGGGAAAACAAAAAGGAATAAACAAAGAGGCAACAGTATCAAAATAATACAGAAATTTATTGGGGCAAAAGCTATAAAAACATATGGAAAGGTTAGTAAAAAAATCAAATGAGAGAACTCAAAAAGCTTCTAAAGGACCTCAACTTGGCAATTGCCAAAATCAAAGACATTGACCGCAAGGTCAAAGCAAAGGTGAAGTACACCGTCCTTGAAGGCAAGAAACTTGATAGGGTGACATCCAAGGCATTAATGACCAAAATGCCTGACACATCAAAAGCAACAATTGAGCGCTTACTTAATATCCAGAAAACGGTGGTTGAGGGGCTCCAGTTCAAGGCCTACAATCTTTCCGCGCCATCTGTCTGGGTTTATAACCCAGAGATGTATGCATATTTCAAGCCAGCAAAGCGCGCCAGGGCGGAGGACACCAAATTGCCAGTGCAATAAATTGCACCAAGAATGGCCAAGCCGGCTGAAGCCGGCGGCAAAGAAGAAACACAAGAAGGGAACCTAAAAAATAAAATTAATAGATTTTCAAAATACTTACCTTTTTTCTTAGAAAATGTAGACAGTGAACTCCGCTGGGTCCTGGTCCCTTTTTTCCCAGCCATCTTTTATGCTAATTATGCCACTCACGTGGCCAAGCAATTGTATTTGTCCCCCCCTGTTGTGCGGGAGCTTGTAGACAGAATTCACGGGTCCTTCCCAATGACAAGGGACACACTAGACGGGCTGACGCATGCTGAGGGAGCATCCAAGTGGGCAGTTATTGCCTACAAGAATTCCCAACTGGTCTGCCTGGACCTGGTATCCCTCAGTGGAGTTTACTGTATAAACTCTATTGAGCTTGTTTGGGACGTCCTGGTGACGCTCCCATTCAAGAATGTACTGGAGATAGGCTGGGCTCATGCAGCTGCTTGCTTCTGCTTCCCAGTGTAGCAAACCCTGTCTTACCTTCTTGAGAACTTTGGGCGCACGGTGAGCAAATTGGCTGTTGCAGACACAACAGCCGTAAAGAAGACCAAGATCCTCCTGGCAGACTTTGGGCTGGCCTGGAGTGCCAACGAGACAGGGGTCCCAGCAGCTATGGAGCTCATGTTTGCCAAGACAAAGCACAACAAGAAGATTAGCGCAGTCTATAATAAATTGTGTGAGTTCACAGAAGCCATTGCAGGGCAAAGGCTTTCATCTGGTTGTTTACCTGGGGCTCTTATTCTTCTTTGGGATAGGCGCGTCTGCTGAGGACCTGGACGGGGTCCTTCTGGGGATTGACAAGGCCTGGCTCGCACTCAACAGGAAGAAGGTCCCCCCTGGATACAACTCAGTTGATCATGTGATCCAGTACGCCCTGGTCCTGGTAGGCATCTTTGGGTTTGCAGCCCCGCATGAAAAGCTGCTGCTTCACTCCCACCTGACCTTATTGCCTTTCACCAGCAGGAGGGAGTATTTCAATACGGGTGTATCCACTGTCCACGGTGTGGCGGTGGAGGTTGTGCGCCACCTCCATTGTGGGGTGGGTACATACCGCCAAACTCACTACAGGTGTTTGTAATAAATTCTCTCTTCAAATAAACATCTTTATAATCTACAATATTTTTATTATAATTAATTTTCCAAATAATATTTTAGCAAACAAGATTTGCAAAATATATTGCAGAAATGGGTTTCATAAAAGTATAAAATTATACATTAATAAAATAAATTCTAACTTGTACATTTTACGTTTAATGTTTTTAAAATTAATTTTTACATTTATTTGACCAAAGTGATTTAAATATTTTTGCGTAATCCAATACTGAGCGTTTGGGATTACTTCAGATGGCATAATAAAATAATATACAATAAAATAAATAAATTACTTACATCTATTGACGGATCTTCTGAATGTGATTGTGGGCGTGGAAACATCTAAATATAAAATGATAATTAATAAATCTTGAATAGTAAATTAGAGAATATAAAAAAAGTTGAATACACTAAGCCTTTAATAAATTGGCTGTTTGGCTAGGCACGCAGGGATGAACAAATCAGCGTGGCCAAATTCTATGGCCACGGTCTCAGCTGGGAGGGTATGGATCCCAGTCTGAGAAAATCAAACAGGTCCTTGGTCCCAGTTGGGGTTCCTCGCTTGACAACTCACTTGAGCCACCCAAAGACTTCCTCAATGGGATTTAGGAAGGGCAAATAGGCAGGGAGGAAGAGAAGGCACATATTTGATGTGGCCAATTGCTGGGGGCCCACTGCAATGCTTGTGTTGATCATTGGGAATTCCTCAAGAATGTCAACCACCTTGTGGAGACCAAATTTGTCCAACACAATTATGTTAGTGAAGCCCAGGCTTGTGCGCCTCAGGTGCTCCTGGACCAATTGGAGAAATGATAGGAAGGTCCAGCTATTGTGGGAGCCTAGTATCATTTGGTAGAGCTCAACCCCCTTTGGACCAAGGAGAGCCACCATTGAATAGACTGTGGCGCAGACTGCAGCACGCCAAGCCATCCCATCATTAGAGCCTTTTGGGGACATAACCATACTCATTGCGCATTGACAAGGAAAATGCTGATTTGTCAATATAATAGAATTTCACCATCTCCTTGGCTTTGAGGGCAGTGTACGCCTCAGCATAATTTTTCTGGATCTCAATATTGGCTGGGCTGTTCCAATTTTAGGGGGATACCCCGAGCTTTTTCCAAGAAAATTACATTCCCTTCACCAGATGGTAGTAAAAGAAAATTGAGGCCTCAATCCCAAAAGCGGACTTGACCATGGCCTGTATATTTGCCAGTTCAAGATGGCAGTCCCAGGTGATCCACTGGCAGATTGCCCATTTGTGCTCCTTGGTGAGCATGGTTGACACGCGCAAGGATTTCTCTGTGGCAAGGACACAACCAGTATTAATGAATTTATGGAAGGTCTTGCTGGCGTACTTGTGATCCACTCCAACAATGGCCGCGGCCGCCTTGTAGTCACCCAATTCCCGCATTAGCTTAAGCAGGATTGTCATGAATGCCCTTGTCAACATTCTTGACAACAATTCATCAACATTTAAAGAAGCAGGAGTTACTGCCTCTTTGTTTGTCTCTGAAACTCCTAAAAAGAATGGGTTAGTAAGTAGTATCTGTTCTTTGTTACCTTCTGCTTTTAAACCAGAAATGGCTTCAGATTCCTTGATTACAGCACCAAAATTCAAACCCAGGTCGCTTTTCAACTTGGTTGATCAAAATTCATCTAATGTGAACATTAACTTAAATTTTAACCAATCATTACCTCACAAATTACCTCCCAGCCAATCAACAATCAACAACGTTGATTTGAAACGTTTAGAATCTACTCCTGGTGACGTTGGCAATAATGGTGAAGCAGGTGACCTTCTGTGTCCGGTTTTGGGTTCTTTGGTTGCTATTCCTTCTGTTGTGCCTGCCAAGACCACCTCCTGGTCCCCACCTTCTGTGGGGTTAAGTTAAAGACTCTCAAAGCCATGCCTGACAATGAGAGGAATAGTTAAGGATTATATGTTATTTTTGATGAGAGAATTTAAAAACACAAGGAAATAATCTACTTTCCCCAGTTTGAAGATCCTAACTGTCAAATCCCCACATTTCATCTCCAAATTCCCTAACCTCCTCTTCTTATATTTTTTTTCTGCTACCATGCTATAAAAAGCTGGTAAGCTCTATTTTCAGTACTTGTTCAATCAATAAAGTCTTCATTCACCTAAGTGACTGTTGTTAATTTTTATTCTTATACAACCTTTAAATTTCCAAGGCCATGAAATTGCCCAAGACTCCTCATGGGGAGTGGCTTGGGTATAAATGGTTACTATGGTTTGCTTTGTCTTTGATGGTGTTTGCTAGCGTCTCAATAGGCTCCCGCGCTGATTCTGGTACAACTGCAGACTCCCAATTCCTGGATAGATCTTGGCGTTGCGTGATTCCAGGAGTCTGGTATACAGCAAGTCCCATCTCTGCAAATCCCCATGTGCGTGAGGAGACTAAGTTTTATGGTTCTCCTCCTTTGGCAAACAAACCTCAAGTGTTTTGTCCTTTGGCTTTGGCCTTTTTGTTAAGTTATCTCAGCGCGTACTTTTTCCTGGGCCGCTTTAACCCTCTCCCACGTTGGTACCAACTCATTGGAGAGTTATTCCATCTTGGAATGGTTTCCCTACCTGTGGGATCCCTGGTTACAGGATTGAATCCTTTGGCAATTGTTCACCACCTAGGAGGGTTACTTCCTAGTGGGTGGGTGCCTGACAAGGATGATGCGTTTGATGTCGGGGATGCGCTTCTGGGCGGGCTTTTTGGCAGTAGGGGTCAACTCATTGGGATTGGGCACAACACATGGCATGGGCACCTTGTTGTAGAAGGCTGAAAATTTCTTTAGCACCAGCTGTCCCTCATCAGTTTGGTAGAACTGGGGCTCCTTGTCATCCTCCTGATTGCCATCACTGACGTAGGGCTTGTAGCTAGTATCAAGTACAGGCTTCACCTTCTCCAGCATGGCTGACGGGACCAACTCTTGCTGGTACACAACGTCAAAGACATACCAATTAAGTTCTACCTCCTTGTTTCTAACCATTTTGGTAGTGGTGACCTTGGTTGGCTTCTGAGTCAGCTTTGGGACCCAAGGGTTTATGCTCTGCATCCTAGCAGCTTGTGCTCCTTGAACCGGCTGTGTCAGTGCAGCGTCACTATGGAACTCTCCTCTCCCACCTCCCTCCTGAGTAGGCACTTGTGTTGTACTAAGTCTATTCTTTGACCCGCAGGGGCAACTGCAACTGCAGCGCACAACGGGTGCAATGGTAGCCTGTTGTTGTGTTCCTTCCATTTTAGAATTTAATAAGATATTAAATAAAACTTAATTAAGTTACTCCCTATTTTTAATTTTTGCTTTTATCTGTTTATGGATATTCAATTATTATTTTTTCCCACCCAATATCCCAATTATAGATTTTTTTATTTCTTAGCTAGTTGTTTTTGGTTTTTAACGCCCATTTTAGAATACCCAAAATAATTTCCACCCATTTCCTCATATTTTACGCCAACTTAAGCACCCAACACAATATTTTTAAATTTATGTTTCAGATCTCATGTCTTATTTTAAATACCTTGGTATCATTCATGATTACAATCCATTGCACACATTGTGTGAGTGATTTTGTTTATGTTGTGAGTTGCTATTGTGTTTTGTTTTTGGAATGAGTTTTGACACACCTTGCTTGGGTGTATTTTGTCACCAATTCACATAGTAAACATATGTACACTGAAAGTCAACTCACACCATTTTTTTGTGAATCAATGTATTTTGGATTATATTTTGAATGGTTTTGCTTTGTGTGTGAGCCTTTTGTTACTGTGTTGACCCATTTTGCCCATTAACACCAATAAACCCTGTTAACAGAGTATATATTTTAACCTGAGAAATGGATTTTGTTTAAATCTGAAGAATTTTTGCTTGTCACCATAGCTTTTAAAACTATTGTATGTAAGGCCTAGTATTTGCCTTTTATTTGTGCTTTGAGCTCATAAGGAGACAGGACATGGAGGCATTGCCAAGACCTATGACTGGCTCCAGAAAAACTATTTCTGGGAGATCCTTTGCCTGCTGATTCCAGATGTCATTTCTAGTTGCCATGATTGCCAGCTCCAGTGACCACAAACTGCCTCACACAAGCTCAAGCTAGTCCCCCCTCAACACAACTTTCATACTGTCAGCATTGACGCTGTAAGGCCTCTCCCCTGCTCTTGCTCTGGTTGCTGCTTTATCCTAATTGCTGTTGATCATTTTAGCAAGTGGGTAGAAGCTCGCCCTACTAAGGACATCACCGCTAAGACAACTGCAGCCTTCTTGTTGTAGGATGTTTTCTACCGCCATGGCTGCCCTCAAGTGCTGCTATCTGAGAATGGGACTAATTTCAACGCCAAGTTGGTAACCTCTGTTGTTGAGGCCTTGGGGTCTCACCAGTCCTTCTCTGCCCCATACAACCCTTCTACCAATGGGGCAGTCAAGCGTGCAAATTCAACACTGGTTTCTATCATGAGGAAGCTCACCTACTCTGACGCTGCCAACTGGGATCTATACTTACCTGCTGCTCTCTTTGTGTACTGCCTTAGCAAACACAGGGTAACCAGTTTCTCTGCCTTTGCCATGCTATACAGAAGAGAGGCTACCACTCCTTCTCTTTTAGGGATGCAGCTCTCTACTTCTGATGCCACCTATAATCCTTAAGAGCACATCAAAGGTCTAGTTAATTGTATAATTGACATCCAAGCCTCTGTGTATGTTTCTGCTATAAGACAAAGGCTCTAGAGTTGACACCCAGCAATGCTTGGTGCGCTCCCCTTTCCAAATTCCAAGTCAGAGACTGGGTCCTCTACTATCAACATCAAGTAGGAAGAAGAGACCACAAGTTAGACTCTCTGTGGATTGGCCATTTAGAAGTAACCTTCAAACAGGGTGCCAAGTACACTGTCAAAAAGTTGTCTACTGGATGTCTCTTTGCCCAAATTCACGCCAAGTTTCTCCGCAATTATACCCCCAAAGGCCAATCTAGAAGGGGACAATGTTGTGAATTCCAATATTCATGCATTATTAATTTTGCCTTTAGCGAGTCACATTTTAAGGGTGAAATCCTTCAGTTCCCATTTGCAACTCAAACTGAGTCTTGACCCAAATCAAGAAAAGGCCTTGTTTACCTTACAACTGGTGACATTAGTGATCCTTGACCCACTTATGAGAGTGGCCAGTGATCTATCTGTCCTTCTACCGGTTTGTGGTAGACAATGGCCATATAATAATCATTTGATTAACCCAATAAAAGAAGTTCTATTTACACTTTTCCTTGTGTTTATTTTTGTACTTCAGCGCCACCTCCCTAGTCTTGTCTAGAGGAGATTTCTGATAATTATCCTTACCAGGGCCATAAGGTAAATTCCTTATTTATTCCTGAAGACTAACCCTTGGCTTAGTACCAACCCAATCCTACCGTCAGGATTCTTGTTGTGTCCCTTGGCTGCACCCAAGTACACAACATATGCCCCTACAGCATAAGCATCCTGCCTTAGATACTAGGTGGGTTCAACCCAATCACCATGGGTAGTAGAGTGGTTCAGGAGCAGGTCCATGAGGTACAGATCAGAAGTGTGTATACCTAAATAGATCACTCCCATCAAGATGGAAGCAGCCAGATACCAATCAGTTCAGAGCAGGGGGTCTTTATAGCCCTTGCAGGGGGCAGATTGGATGGAATACCTGGGCCTTTCTGGGTCAAGCTGTCAAACATGTACAATCCTGGGAGCTTGAAAAGCAAGGGTCAGGTACCTGGCTGAATGAGAAGCCGGGGAGCAAAAGGTTTACCTGTCAGAATTTCACCATGGATTGTGTGAGCTTGGCAATCAGGTTGAACTGCCCAAGGGGGCCACCCATACCACCCATAATGCAGTGGGTGGCCTTAAAGGAATACAGGGTAAGCGCTGAGCCTGGTTCAACCTTGGGTGGTGGAAGTATACTCAATCTTGGCTGGTGCTGGCAAAAGGTTCATAGTCTATGTTGATCCAGCCTGGTATTGTGTTGCGTAAGTTGGCACCAGGTCTTCCACCAGGGAAGGAAGGAAAGCCAGAAGCATTGGCCTACTCACCTTCTGGTGGGTGATATAAAGCAAATCAGTGATTCTAAATGTACTATGTTTAGGCTCAATGAAGCACAGGGCAGTCCTCAAATGCTTTTTATTTTATTGCATATGCTTTGAAACATTTATTTAGGGGTCCCCAGTCAAATGTTGGGGTTGGCAGTCTGGAGGGTTGGGAATGCCGGATTCTTGGGTTGGGGCACAGGAAATTTGGCTCACAAAGATAAAAGCCAGCACTTTGAAAGAAATAAAATGTTGTAACTAGATATGGCAACTCTGCTGCTGCAAGGTTAAATAGTGGTTACAACCTAGAAGAGGAATTGTCAGTAAGCTTTGGCAACAGTGAAGTGGGTGTGTAAGCTGAGGCCAAAGACACTCAAAAATGATAAGAATCACATGCAAACAATAATACCAGAGCAAGAAAGGATAGTTTTATTTAGGGGCAGAAAGATGTTTCACCAACCAATTTTTTGCCAACTGTTAGGATTGACAATTATCCACCTTTGGAAACCAGGCTTGGGAACAAGATTCAAAACCTGACCCTAAATGCTTGCAGGCTGCTAGACCTGCAGACCAAGGGGACACCCACCCACATTTTTCTGAGATTGAGCCCCCACAAGCTGATGCCTAGGCTAAGTCCTGAAGTAAGAATAGCAGCATAGACTTGAGAGTGATGGCGCCCAAGGAGGGACTTCTTGACTTTCTTAATGGAGGCAGGGAAAGTCCCTCTGTAAACTTCATGAACTTGAAGTCCTCATGGGTAGCCAATCAAGTCCACTTACTAGAGGAAAATGCGGAGTTCAGGAAGGACCCCATGACCACAACCCAAGAACAAGAGAATCAGTAAACAATTTGGGGATTCTAACCAAAGAGAGAACACCCAGCCAAGGTGCCATTTTGCTGCTTCTGTACCCAGGCGTCCTGGCCCCACATTTCTTGTTATTTTTATGAAGCCCTCATGGAAAATACTAAGTTTGGAGGCGGGGTGCTATATAGATCTATAGGCCCCGTGCTCCAACCTTATCATGCTTTTTAAATAAAGGTTGTGCCATATTGGCTTCCACAGCTATCACCTTATTTTGTATTTGCCATCTATCAATTCAGCACAAGATTATCTGACCCACCTGCCCTTCTGCCAGCAGATTCCTGTCCTCCAGGTGTTCCCTTTGGCCCCGTTCATTTCACAGAGTACCCATTAAAGCCTGAGTATAATGACTATACCCCAGAAAATATTCTCAAACTATACTCCTTGGCCCACATAAAATCTGCAACTAGATACAACTGTCAAGTTCCTTAGATCCTATCAGAACCCAAACTGTTTAAAGGCAAGTTCAACTTCTTGCTTGCCTACCAACTTGATATGATGCCCCCTGTGGTCCCCAGGCCAATGCCCACCTCCTCTCCTGACCTACCAACTGATCACACAAGCAAGTTGCTTGGGATTGTATATATTACCCTCACTGGGGTAATTGACACAATAATCCCAGCTTCCGGCCTGTGGTCCTGGGTGGGGAAGTCTATGACCTACCTTATAAAGTTAGCCCTGGTCTTGTGGTGGGCCCTGGCTGCTAAACCTGCAGCCTGTGTGTTCCCAGAAAATGATAGGCTGGCCACCCAAGGTTAGATCCCTGACACCAACTGGCATTAAACACACTAGCTTTCTGTCACTCTGATCAAACGCACATAGAATCAACTTAACTTTTCATTAAGAAACCTAATCAGTTGCTAACTTGACAGCTATTAAAAACATGTACCGTATCTGAAAATAAGCTCAAATTTCTACAGCAGATAAAAAACACCTAAAACTATTAAGTTTCAATGAAAACAAATTTAAAATCCTAAACCATTATGATTTAAAAAGAAAATCAATAGAAAATTGCCAATTATTTAAAGAATGTATATAGGGCAGAAGGTAATGAATTCTTTTGTAAAAATCAATTGCAATTTTGCAACCCCAAAGTCATGGCATTTGAGACCATCTTCAGGAGTTCCAGCAATTCATCCCTCGTGTAGCCCCTATGTACCAGATTGTACAGGGTGCCCTTCTTGAGTCTGTGCTGGCTTTTCTTGGAGGGGGGAGGGGCTCTTTTTTCAATATCCCTAAGGATCTTATAAGCCCTGTCCTTTGACTTCTTCAGGCCCACAGACAGGTTGCCAAAGGGTAGATTGCTGACTCCCACCAGGTTGGCAAAGTGGTCATGTCATTCTTCCAGGGTTGATTTGGCCTTGGTACCCTCATTAAGGAAAGAACCCATGCATTTCCAGTTGACCTTGTTCTCCCCCAAGAAGATACCTTGTCTTGATGAACTTCCTGGTTTACCTGCCCCTAAGTAGCCAATAAACCCACCCAACAGCTCCCTCTTAGCCATACCCCATCCATCTGGATAAAAAACTTCACTGCCTTAACGCTGCCACACCTCCAAATAGATTCACAAAGAAGATAGCTTCTGACCATCTTCTGGGGGTCCCTGGGGTATCTGAGGGGTATTTCTAGTAAATCTCCTGGAAGGTCTTCATCTTCTTAAGGCAGGCTTGGTAAAAATAGAAGTAATATCCTTGGGCTGCACACCCAAAGATCTCTCTGGATGCTATAGATCAAGAAGCCTCAAATTCCAGCAGGACCAGTGTTAAGCTCCTGAGCTGGATTGAGCCAATGGATCCTTTGGTGGCCTTCATGCTGAAGTGGGCCTGGTCTTTTGATCTTCCAGGAATATCTTCTGGTTCTCCTTTGTGATGATCTTCCATATGCCCATATAGCTCTCATGCTTGGTTCTAATCACAAGGCAGTAGACAAGAGGCACCCCTCTCTCCTCTACCCCTGCATGTATGGTGGTTGTGTTCTAGGGTGCAGCCAAGACACACAATTGGAAATCCTAACAGTAGGATTGGGTATGTACTAACCTGGAGGTTAGCCCTCAGGGATGGATAAGGATCCACCTTAAGGCCCAGAAATGGTGGTGAACAGAAAATCCTCTCAATTGACTAGGGAAATGGTGCCAGCGTACAAAAATAAACGCAGAGAGAAACTGTGGGGGGAGCTTGATTCTTGTTGGACAAACAGTTTAGATTCCTATATGTCAGTTGTTGACCACAAGGCAGTAGCAGGACATGTAGACCGCTGGCCACTCCCATAAGGGGGTCAAGGGTCACTAATGCCACCAGCCAGAGGATAGATGAGGCCTTCACCTGATCTGGGTCAAGACCCAGTTTGAGCTGCAAACGGGAGCCACAGGATTTCACCCTCAAAACACGGCTCTGCTAAGGGCAAAATTGAAACAGCATCAGTGCTGCAATTCACAGCAAGTCCAACATATTAAAGCCCCAGACCATTGATAAGCTCTCAAATCCATGGTTACTATCCTCTTCTGACCCCTAGACTGTGAATCCTATAAAAAAAGTCACTCCTTGAAAGGGCCACACTGATGCTCCTCAACTAGGTCTATGTACTGGAAGGAGCAACCAGGACAGACATCATCTGATACTATCACAGCTCTGGGATGGCAGGGCACCCAGGAAGGCTTGAACCCCTCCAAAGCATGAAGAGGGACTTTGCCTGGCCTAGAATCAATCCAGATGTAGCCGGTTATCTGGAAGGATATGAGACTTGGGGAAGGACTGAACCATGCAGGACCAAGCCTGGCGGCCTGTTGAGATTCTTGGGCATCCCTTCTGGCCCAGGGAGATCCCCCTTTGTGGGCTGCGTTGTAGAGCTGCCCGTTCCAACCCCCTTAGCACCATACCAGCCAGTAAGTTTCCCCCTCCCTCTTGGGCCTCCAACCTGATCCTGGCCAAACCCTTGGGGATCTCTGCAGAATTACCCCTGGATACCCGGCCAAAGATTCACTAAATGGCCCTAGAACCCCTTGCCCCATTACCTGCAGAGCTGGTTTGAAGATCCCCACCCAACCTGCTGAAGCAATGCATCTGGACAAGTATCATGGGCAGGAGCGTGTGGGAGCAGGGGTAGTTGCATCCCAAGCAGGTCCCCAACCTCCAGCCCAGCAAGTTCCTGGTGAACTCTGCCCACCGGCAACTTTTCAAGGCCTCCCTGTTGCAGGGGATGCACGGGTGTCCTTGCCTAAGCTTGGCTGGCCAGGTTTGAATCTGACCCCTGACCAACCCCCCTCCCTTTAAATGGATCCACGTGCTGTAGAGGACCTTGCACAATTGCTCTTGGATCTGACAAAGTTTGAGGTTGCTGGTAGCTCTGGCCGATTGCTTTGGGGGGTCCAGCCAATCCCCCAGGTCGCCAGGGGCTGTTGGTGATGGCCTTGTGGCTGGCCCGGAAACCATGGCCGGTCCATGGTCGAGAGCCCAGGGTATCTCCCCATTGACCTGTCCTGGTCCTCCCCTGGCCATGGTGGGCGGGTCCTGAATATTCCCTACTCTGTACCAGCTCCCCCACCGCAGAGACAGCTAGACACTTCACAGCTGCTCCCCACCCAAACCCTGATGAGATAGCACCAGCAGCGGCTCCCAGTTCACATCTGGCTACCAGGTACAGGCAGGAGCGGCGTAAACATTGAGCTCTGCAGAGCTACTTTGTACCCTTACAGACCAGCAGCCAGTCCAAACAAACCAGCCAGATACTTGGACAACCCCTGCAAAGCTACACTCGCCCCAGCCACGATAGCTGGGCCAGGATGCTGCCCACACCACCCCTACAACAGCAAGGATTGCCCCTCAACCAGGATGTCCCCATCCAAAGCCAACTAAGTTTTGAACCCACCCTGGGCCCCAAGGTTGGGGAGAGGGGGCTGACCCCTGGGCCCCCCTGGGGGGAGCAGATCCTGGCACCCGAGCCACCTTGGAAGAGCTGGGCAGGGCAGCCCAGACCTATAAAGCCTCCAGCCCCCAGGAGAGGCCTGGGGAACCTCTGCAGGTTGGTGGTGAAGCCTGCCTGGACCCCTGAAGGCCCCCTTGAGCGGGCCCTGCAGTAACCCAGGTCACTGGGGCAGTGACACCTGTAAGGTTGTTGGGCTGATTGGGGGAGCTGGCTCCCAGCTGGACCTGCCGCCCGCCGGAACACCTGTGAGGTGTTCCACCCCTCCCTGGTGTTCATTGGTGATGGGGTTCACCCCCCACCCAGGGCTTGGCACTGCCCCATCCCAACCAGTTGCCCTGAGGGATGCAAGGGGGAGTACCTGAATGGCAACTGGACCCGCTACTGAGCCTTCAAAACTGTATCAAGGGGGAAGGCTACTTGATCAAAGAAAGCCCTGGGGACCCTTGACCAACCTGACCAATGCCAAACAGGCCATCTAAAAGTCTTGTAGAATGAAGGCCCAGAAGGAAGAGAGTTTGGGGGAAGAGGGGGAAGGTGTCAGGGATGAAATTTCCCCTCTTGAAGCCCCAGGCCTGGAAAGGGATTTGAACCCTGGCCAAACTCGGATCGGGCCTTGCCAACCAGGGCCCGCCCACCCAGGTTCTTTTGGGGTCAGGTCTCCCACAATCCAGCCCACACATACCCTGGAAAACAGGTGCCCAGACTGAGGGTCCAGCCACTTGCCAAACGGTAGCAAAGGGACCCCCACCATTAGCTGGATGCGCTGGATGCCTGCCTTGGTAGCCAATCAGAGCCCTGCCCTTGAGGAAGGGTCAGATCAGCAAGCCATCCCAAGAATACCTCTCAGGGACAGACGGGATGGGAACCCCTTGGGAAGGATCTCAATCATGAGCGCCCTCCCTGGGCCTATGCTGTTTGGCTGCCCAGTTTCTGATCTCTTGATCATTAGATATGGGGTCTCCAGGCTATTGTTGGTCCTGGTGATTGGTTGCTTCAGAGCGCTCCTTATGGACCTGCCAGCTTTACTGAGTACCTGTTAGGACTGGAGTATGGATAATCCACCATGGAGAGGGTACTGGCATGGGATCTTTGGCTATACTGAGGGGTTGGCTGGATCTACCTGAAAAGGCTCCTGGCACGTTGTGGAACCCTGCCTGTTCGGAGACAGGTATGACTTCCTCCCTCCCCACTGGCTGGTTGTGGACCCAAACCTTACTCCTAAACCTATGCCGGCTGCTGGCAAGGGTTTGGAGGATTGATATGGTACCTCTTCAAGTTAGTGCTGATCCTATGGCAGGCTATGTGCCTGCTTGGTCTGCCGCCTATCCTGGATCCTGATGGGCTGATCAACCAGGGTAGGTTCCTGGGCAGGGATGGTAAGTGCGCTTATATGAATTTATGCTATTTGGCGGGTTGAGTTATCCTTCCTGGGTTGGGATTGAAGATGCTGAGGAGTTTATTGGATCCGAGGGCTATGATTTATCCGCATGCGTTGTGGGTTTAGGTTGGCAGATTGAGATGTCTTTGGTGCTTTTGGTTCGATTTAAAAATTATTTTTAGACAAGCATTTTTATTAGGGGGTGACATTTTTGAGGGAGAGTTGGATCAATTGGGTAGATGGGACATGCTTGAATAAAGTTCTATAGTAGCTTGGTGTTGTTGTTGCCGTGGATTTGGTGATTAGTCTCTGGGGGGAGGTCGAGGAGGATAGGGGAATCTAGTTATTAGTATGAATTGGGATGTAGTACCGGCAAGGGAGTAGTCGCGGGTGAATCTTTCCTTGAGGGATTTGGACATTGCGGCAGCAGCTGCTTGGAGGGTGGGGTCTAGCAGAAAGGCGATGAGGTTGAGGATGCCGGTTAGAGCTAGAGGTTAGAGTTGTTTAATTAGTGGATTACTTAGACCGAGCATGGCAAAGGCTAGCAAAGTTGTGTTGTTGTAGATTGCGATATTCCAAACGTTGGCGAAAAAGTAAAAGGACATGGAAATTACGCAGGTGATGGGGTAGAGTGAGATGCGGAAGATGAGACGCTTGAGGCTCACTTCCACTTTCCGCTGGATGGAGTGGTCCGAGATGCTATCGTCGGGGTTTAGGTTGCGAACAATGGTTAGTTTGGCACGCAGTCGGATCATGACGAGCACCGAGATAAGTGAGCAGTAAACAAAGGTGATCAGCATGACGAGCGGCAAGTTGATGGCCAGAAGAATCTTGTACCCAGCCACATGACGAACAAAGCATCGCTCGCCGTTGAAGCCAAACATACCCAACGCCAGAGGAGGCAGATTCATCGCCAGTGGAACCACAAAGGAGAATATCCAGTAATACTTCTCCCACGACGGCTCGGGGCGGAGTTCAAGCAGAAGAATCAAGTGCAAGTTCAAGGCAATCGAAATGTTGAGGAAGCAGTAGACCTGACGTCCAAAGAACCGCAGGAACGCGCTTGCAACGCAGAAGTCTCCCTCGCCAAGCGTCCAGTGGGCCATGTTGTTGAGGTGATTCACAATGTCAACTAGGGCAATCACAGCAGTAAGCCTGAGGCTGATGCGATTCACCATCTTGGCGTCGTACACCGCCAAGACAAGGAGGATAACAAGGATCAATCCAGCCGAGGCGATGCTCACCATGTCAAGCACCTTTGCGATCTCATAATATAAACTCCATTTGCTATCGAGTACTACGGTAGCCATCCACTCCTCCCACGATAAAGCCTAACTTATTTATCAACCATCCAAGCTACTGTGAAAACCATGCCCCACAGAAACTTAATAAACTCTAGTTTAAATCGAAACAGTGAAAATTACCTTAAACCACATTGGTTTTTCAAAATGCCACCCCGCCAATCTCCATAAACGTCTCACGAGATTTCGGTCCCCGCTATTCCCGACACTGTTTTTTCAAGAATCAACCCCCGCACTATGACATCATAAATATGCCATTTTATCGGAATCTGGTCCCTAAAAGACTGTATCGGGAAATAGAGTGGGTGCTGATAATTCTCCGTCAAAAGATCCGTCAGATCTGATGCGAGGCCCAGACCTGCATGGCATCTGACATGAGCCACGATGGATCACACCAGCTAATCCATTTGAACAACATGTGCTTTACAATACCACTTGAAACTAAACCACCTTATCCCAAAGGATTTTCAACACAACTTGCCTGTCGCTCGCCTTTGTCTCACCAATGAAACCATTCCCATCAGTTCCATTCGCGACATGCCAACCAATATCCCATAAATAAACTCATTCCAAACTGCTAGAGCTTCTCATCCTGAACTACCAGCTCAATGCTAAAATCTCCAATATCACCGCCAATCAAATAAAAATACCATCCCCTCGATATAAATTCCTATTCTTGCCAGACATAAGCCTGTCCAAGTTAAACCATTCCCCTGCTTAGGTACCACCAATAAACCAACCTCTTCAAGCACTAAAGAATAGGTACCACTCCAATCCCAATATCCGACACCACGAAAAGGATATCATACCCAACCTATCTGAACCCAAATAAAGCTTTAAAACACCATGGCATCCTTTCCTAAGTAACCTTGTCATAAATCCTGTTGCCAAGTTGAAGTGGGTACCCAGAATAGTGCACCAGCTACCAAACCCATCTCAGGAATATCCTGGGAACACCGATCCATCAAAATAAAACCCTACTAGCTTCTGATCCCGCAGGCATGTCGCATCTTCCTGCAGCAGGGGAGAATCACGAGGCTGTAAATATTGATCGTCGCTGACATTGATCAGGTATATCTATCACTAAAATATCACCCAGGGGCGGAGCCTTGATCTCTTTACAAGATCAACAAAGATATCCTTTAGCTTTCCTGAAAGATGGAATGGGGCCATTCAAAAGGGGCTTGGTTTCTTATTGAAAATAATTTAGCTATATATAGCAGCAAAGGTGACACATTAACATCACTAAACCCAAAGGATAGTTGGACCAGATAGCAGCAGGGAAAGGGTAGCCCTGGTAACTTAGAACTGACCACTCTCAGTTATACATTGGGGTTTATTTAGATATCAAATGGCTGCAGGCAACTTATCTAGTTGGATGGAGGATAAATACCAGCACACCAGGATCAGATAGAAAAAGATGTTTGCATGCTATTAATGTAAGCTTCCTGTCCCCTTTAGCCCTGGGATAACCCCTCTTCCTACAACAAATACAGAACTGGTCACAACTCCTGCCAAGCCTCTACACTCACTTGAGGACCTAGACCATACAATAGATGAAAGATCCACGTGGCATACTCCTCCAAAGTAGCATCACAAACCCCCTGCCCTCAACTTTCACCCCAGAGTAAAAAATATAGTGTATTGGACTGCTATTTTGCCCTGGTCAGGGGTCACTTGAAACACAAGGCTGACCACCAACCAAAACATACCACATTGGCTCCCCTCCTCCATCTTGGATTCAGATTTTTCATCCAATCCACCACCCAGTTAATCACATTCTAGACCCCCTTCCCAAGAAACCTCCAACCCCTGATATCTAGCCCTGAAAATTTCTGCTGCACGCCTTTGAAGGCCCCCCTCTCCTCTGGCCCTTGCTCACCTGATGGTCTAAACATCACCGGCCTCTGCTCAGCCCTATCTGGTTTATCAATCAAACCAGCTCCTGGTACCTATTTTGAAATCAGGGTCCATATCAATCTCCAATATTGAACCTCTCTTCCCCACCCCTGCACAGTTCCAGGTCCCTCCCATGGTTTGTTTCAACTACCAGTCCATCCCAGGACATGGTCTTGTCTTCTGGCCCTGCCACGTTTCCCGGGCTGGGCTGCTGATCCTGGGGGGCTGTATGCTCTGCCTGTGACAGAAATAACTGGATAATAAGATGCTGTTTCTAAATGATGGGGAATTACCACCCAAATCCACATAGAATTGATGATTAACCACCAATGCGGCTTCAGATATTTTTTGTGAATTTTCCAATTGTAACTCCAGAATTAAGTAGAACAATCAATCCTAACCAGAGTAAACCAAGATAAATGACCTGGGAAAGCATCAATGCATCTTCAGCGTAGAATTCTGGGCATTGAGAAGTGACCCAATTTTCATTTTCAGGAATGGAGGGAGGAGCTACAAAATTGGCTGGCATGAAATTAACATTTTGCAGTGCCAACAACAAAGTTCCGGATACTGGGCCCCATCTTCCTGAAATGATTCTGTTCAGAATCAGATTGTACGGGATATACCGCAACAAACCGAGCACAGGATGCATTTTAAAATTTAAAATTAGAACTTGGGATAATTGATTTTTATTGAGTAAATTTAGGAGGACTCAACTCTTAGAGTTGAAACAGGGAGAATTATTCAATATATATCAGAAAAATTGACTAAGCAATACCACCTGAGTCTTGATCTCCTATTTCTTTGGCATCTTCAAGTAAGTATCTAGTCCAGATTGTGAAGAACCCTTGTGTGACCAGTTTCTGACAACCATGCCAATTAATGAGCTTATATTGGGTGACTCTCATATTACGTTGATTTATCAACATCAGTTTACAAGGGGGAGCTGGTTTCAGCTGGCATACTGGAGCAGCTGTGACCCATTTTTGATCAACTGTTTGGTTTAAATCTGTTAACTTGGTCAATTTTGATACAGGTTTTCCAGCCTTCCGTGCCTTCTTACTTGGACGGACAATACCCGGCATTATGGAACTTACCGTGACACTGCCAACCCAGAGCTGGGGGTTCAAATCCTGGATTCTCTTGAGGATCCAAAAGTTTATCCCCCCATCATCAAACCCTTCTCCCCAGCCCATGTCCCACCGCTTCTATGGCCCACCCCTCCCAGCGTACAGGGTAAGGTAACCTTCCATATCACCCAACCAAGATCAACCCCTCAACTAATGGGCAACCGTCAGCATTTAACCTGTCTACATGTAACATCCTCTATTCCAGAAATCCCAAAAAACATTTTGTATCCTTATCCTGTAAGAGAGGGGGCTAGACTAACAAATTCTGGCTCCCATCCTGGTGGGACCAACCACCAGGATGCCATCCAGTGCAAGACTGGGATAGCTGCTCAAAGGGGTCTCCCAAAGGAGACCAGATGTGAAAGGGGGGAAGTATGCATCCAAAGCCATGACCATGGCTCCAGTAAGTAACCACAGAGAGGATCCTGAGTGAAAGGGGGCTCTGCATTTGACTCAGGGATTTTGTGCAAGGGGGAAGGATTGACCAAGTCAGAAGAAGGAGTTTCCATAACAACCGGTTCTAAGGGTGGTAAAAATTCTTCAAGCTGAGGGGACAACCAAGGGAACAAACCATAGAATTCTGGTTTGATGGGAATCTGGGGGAGGGGTTTGATTACTTTTACAAACAGACCAGGAATAAACTCAGAAGATTGGGAAATCAAGGAAAGTTGGCTCCAAAAGGCAGGGGTTGAGGACCAGAACAAGAGGGAAATAGGCACCAGAATCCATATAGCCATCTTGTACCAAGGTGACAACATGTTTTCTGGGGGTGCTCCTTTCCCCCTAAAACTACTGGGCAGACAGACCAGGTGCACAGGCAAATAATAGGGAATGGTCCAAATCAATATACTCAGAACAATTCCCAACAAAAACAACGGGCAGGCGGGCCAGGGAAAGTGGGAGGCAGGGACGACAGCAGGAGTTGAGACAAATACCTTAATTGTTTAAAAAAACTTCTCAAACTACAAAAGGATTTGCAAAGTCAGGAGTTTATTCAACAATTGTAATTGGTAAGCAAGGGACCTGACAGCCCATGCTTCCATTTTATTCAGAGGGGGGGTGATAGGACTGGGGGGTTATGAGAGGGGCTATCAAAGTGCAATCTAAAAGGGAGCCTATTAAAAACTACTGGCCAATCTCCTCCTGGTTTGAGACCAAGAAAAATAGGGACAGCAGGCCCGGATGTAAAACTCAGTCCCTCAATTGGCTAGGAGCCTTCTGAGAACTCAGGGTGTGCATTTCCCCTAATGCCTTCCTCTGGCATCTCCACCAGAGAGCTCTGGAACCCAATTATTTTGGGCCAAGGGACTTCCGGGCCAGAGGAATTGGCTACCTGGGACACCACTGATGGCGGGATTTGATACCCAATTTCCCCCAACTGCAGGTTAGGCCTTTCAGGCTCCATGCGGCCTGCATTTCTCTGTTGGTCTGCTAGTTGTTTCAGGACCGGGTGACATCAGGACAACAAGCAATCTAGCTGAATTAATGTCTCCTCTGCAGTTGGAGGGGACTCCAAAGGAGAAATGGGAACTTCAGCTGGGAAGGCCAACCCAAAGCGTTCATCTACTGTGTGGGCCAAGTCCTCCAGGTTTTGGAGGGGCTTTGCCTGCACGGGGGCCACTTTTTTTGATGGTCTGGGAAATACACCCCGATCCAGGGCCAAAGGTGGGCCAGGGAACTTTACATTATCCTTTCCTTCTTGTTGGGGGTGGATGCCTCCTTTGGAATGGTCAGCCAGGGAGAAGTTTTTGTGGGCCTTAGGAATCTTTAAGGCCAATAGACCATGGGGTGGTCCTAGGGATTCAGGATTCTTACGGTGAAACTCCAATACCAGCTCTTGACAATTTTCACAATCTTTGGAGCTTATCCAGCTATTGCCGTACACTGGGTATCCTTTCCATGATACACAGTACTGGAGAGACTTCCTCACCCTGTGGGAGGCTATTATTTCCTCTACCTCATATTCAGGAGTTCCCTCAACCTCTGTAGGCCCTGGGTTGGAAGTTAGTAGTCCTTCAAAAGGGGATAAGCGACATGTTTGAAAGTAGTATGAATGCGGTACAAGGGTGGTAGATCCAGCACATATGCCCCATTGCCCTTGTCTTCCAATAACTTGAATGGACCTAACTGTTTTGGAGCAAAATTGCATGCTGGAACTTTCATCCAAATGTTGGTAGCATCTAGCATAACAAGTGATCCTAAAGGGTAGTTTGGGACAGGATGCCTATTCTTGTCAGACGCCCTTTTGTAAGCTTGTATGGATTTGGACAAGGAGTTCTGTACCCTGATGTGAGTGGCCTTGAGGTGTTCAGCCATATCTGTTGCAGCTGGAACATGAGCCTGCAAGGTGGGACTGATAACAAGGGATGGGGAGAATCCAAGGGTTGCCTAAAAGGGGGGTATACCAGGAAGCCAGTCATAGGTAGAGGCATTAGGTGGCTTGGGGTGAGGTACGGCCGAGCCGGCGGGTAGGGCCCACCATAGAATGAGTGCTAACTTGATAATATAAGATACAGATCGCCCAAGTAAGGACCAAGGTCCAGAGTTGGGGACCATGGAATCTACTAAACCTGTCAAAGTAATGTAGAGTACCCCAAACAGTTGGATAGAGGTGGTCTTGGCTGCGGCAGTAGGTTCTAGCGGGCGGTCTGGTTGTGAGGTTAAAGGAGGAGTCATAGGAACAAAGTAGGCAGGTAGATAATTGTACTTGTCTTTGAACAGTAAGGGCGGGATCTTGGCCCTCTTTCCTTTGTGTCCTATGTACTTGGTACTTCTAGTCCTTGCCAAAGGGTCGGCAATGAGGATGGTTTCCAAGTTGTACTCTGAATAGGCCAGGTTGGGGGGTATTCAGTAAAATGCACGGGTCCAAAGGGGGCTCCCGGGGGACAGTATAATGCCTGGGGCAATTTGGCAGGTTGTCTTGGGGGAGGGCGGCAGCCTGGTGGTCTACTTGACTAGAATTAAGATGGAAGATCACTAAGACTAGATAGGGTAAGATTTGTTCAAACCAAAGGTTCATAAAACTTTATTATCAAAAATGACAATGTGGTCTTCACCATACCACCGTGGTTTTTATACCATGGGCTTTTGCTCCTTCAATTTTTGCAGGGTTTGGGTTTGCAGACAAGGTACTGGAGGGGCATGGATCTTGGCTTAGAGTCTCGGGGGCGGGAGATCCAGGTAGTTCCTGCTCTGGCAAATAGAAATGGCAATGCTTTGCTCTGCCGCCACTGTTCACTAAGTCACCTGAGTAGTTCAATTGTACTACTCTCTCTGGGCGGCATGCTGGCAGGTCATTGGCAGAGTTGAGAATAGGGTTTAGGTTTAACCTCCTTAAGGCAAGCTGCAACCGCTGCATAGGTTCAGGTCTTTGGTGGCTCAAGGTTAGCATCAATCTGATGACCATTCAGGGAATTGTCCTTGGGAGACTGGCAGGTCTCGGGATAACTCATTAACTCAAGTATGCAATCCAGCGAGTTGGCGGTCCCCTGTCCACTTTGTGTGACTTGAGTTGTCTTTGGAGGGTCCTTTGTAGTAGGCTGGCGGAACGCGGAGTAATTCACCAATTCAAGCCCATCTCTTAACGGATTGGCGGGTCCTGGACTGGTCTGGAGGGTTGGATCTGCCTTCTGGGAACTGGGGTTTAACTCTTGGGTTTTCAATACAAGTATTGAAATGTCATTCATGAAATCATCCCCTTCCTCCCCAGGGGCCCCTTCCTTCCTGGTCTTCTTCTCAAGATATTGTTGGATTGCTAGTTGGGCATTGGGTAGGTTGCTTAATGGTTCCCAGGTGCTTTCCTTGGGTGGGTATCCCTTCCACTTGACGTAGTACTGGAGGGTCTTATAGTGGGTATGGTCTCCATGAACATATTCAACTTTGTATTCTTCAGAGTGTCCTACTTGGATGGGAGGGGGTTGGTTTTGAGTTTCTGGTGGGGGAGGGAGTTTCCCTCTTTCTTGAATAGAAGCACACGGTGGAAGACATTATGTATTTTTCATGAGGGGGGTAACTCTAGTTCAAATGCTACTTCACCTACTAGTTTGGTGATCTTGTAGGGGCCACTTCTTCTGTGGGCTAACTTCCGACAGGGAACAGTCAGAGGCACATTTTGAGAGTCCAGATAGACTTTGTCCCCTACCTCCAATGGTTTCCCAGGAATCCTCTTTTTGTCAGCAAAAGCCTTATAAGTCTGGACAGCGCGGGTCAGGTTCTTAAGACAGGTTTGTTGGGTGTTGTGTATCTGTTCAATCCAGGTTTGTCCTGACGGGTTTATTTCCTTACTACCAATACTGGGATCCCAAGATGGGTCAAACCCATAATTAGCTTTGAAGGGGGACATTCCCGTGGAGGCGTGGTCTTTGCTGTTGTAGGCGTACTGTGCCATGGGTAGCATCTTGGCCCAGTAATCTTGGTTGGCATTGGAATAGCATTGTAGGTATTGTTCAAGTATTTGGTTTACTCATTCAGTTTGGCCGTCGGTCTGTAAGTGGTAGGAGGTTGATACACAGCGATTTACCCCCAAGTCCTTCATCATCTGAGTCCAGTAGTTGGAGGTGAATTGTGGTCCTCTATCAGTGATTATTTCCACCAGAGTGCCGTGTTGAGATAGGATGCGGTCGTGGAAATGTCTAGCTGTCTCTGCAGCAGTGCAGTGGGTGGTGGTAGGGACAAAATAGGACATCTTAGTAAACCTATCTACCATGACCAGGATGGCATTAAACGCATTGGAGGGAGGCAGTTCTACAATATAGTCCATTGAAACGGACTGCCAGGGCCCCGCGGGTATGTCTAGTGGCCTCAGCAGGCCTTCAGGTTTGGATCTACGGGTTTTGGTTCTTCCATATGTCTCACAGCCTTTGATGTAGGCGGCCACATCTTTGTCCAGTCGGGGCCAAGCATAATTCTTCTTAATTCTTTGGAGTGTCTTGAGTCTGCCAGGGTGGCCGGCCATCTCTGAGTTGTGATAGTCAATGAGTACTTTGGTCCTTGTTTCACCTTCTGATACATAGATCCGGTTGTGTAATAGCAGGGTGGATCCTTTCAGCAAGAATCCTTTCTTGTGGTGGCGGCAATCTGGGTCTGAGGTCAAGTCAGCAACAAGGTCCATTGAGTATTTGTCTTGTTTCTGTGCCTCAATTACATCAGGTTTGCGGGCCATGATCTTCATGTACATCAGTTGGATGCCTAGGCTGGCTGGGTCAAGGAGTACATGTGTGTTGTGGTCCTTGGTCTCGGATGTGGTGGGATCATATCTGCTCTTCTGCTCAGTGCGTCAGGTACTATGTTGACTTTCCTGGTTTGTAGTCAATTGTCAGGGTGTAGTTGGCCAGTTCTAGAGCCCATCTGGCCTGTCTCTGGTTCAACTGTCTAGGTTTAAAGAAGTAAACAAGTTCTTGTGGTCAGTTAGAACTTTTACTGGGAATTCAGCGCCATATAGGTACTGGCGCCAATGTTTCAGGGTCTTCATTATTGCAAGCATCTCCTTGTTGTAGATTAGGTAGTTACCTTTGGCAGGCACCATCTTCTTGGAGTAATATGCTATGGGATGTAGCATACTATCCCCTCCTTCCTGAAGAAGGACCCCGCCTACCACAAAGCCAGACGCGTCAGTTTCCAGTACAAATGACTTGGATGGGTCGGGCATGGCCAGGACAGGGGCAGAGGTGAAAGCAAGTTTCAAGGCCTCAAATACTGATGTGCACTTGTCAGACCAAGCAAAGGTAACCTTGTCAGAGCAAAGGCGGGTCAGGGGCAAGGTAATCAGAGAAAATTTTTGGATGAAATCCCTGCAATAATTTGCCAGGCCCAAAAAACTTCTCACATCTTTCCTGCATTTGGGCACCAGCCAAGATGTTACTGCTTCTACTTTGTCCTGTGCCATGGCAAACCACCGGTCTTCACTAAGTATTCCAGGAACTCAACTTCAGACTGGAAGAACTCACACTTCTTAAGCTTAGAATGTAAGTTTGTGTGGGAGAGTTTTTCTAGTATGAGGTCCAGGTGGCGCAGGTGTTCCTTGTGGGTCTTTCTGTAGATGAGGATGTTGTTGAGATAGGCCACACAGAACTGGTCAAGGTATTCACCTAATACTGTGTTTATCATGCGCTGGTAGGTGCTGGGGGCGTTGCATAGTCCAAATGGCATCACCAGGTATTTGTAGAGTCCATACCTGGTCTTGAACGCTGTTTTGTATTTGTTGCCCTCTTTGATTTGGATTTGGTTAAACACATCTCTTAGGTCAATTTTTGAGTACACCTGGGCTCCAGTTATTATGTCACAAAGGTCGTTGGCGTTGGGGATGGGATAGCAGTTCTTTACAGTGATATCTTTCAGCTTCTGGTAGTTCACGCAGGGATGCATTCCGCCGTTCTTCTTCCCTACAAACAGCATTGGTGACAAGCACGGGGCCTTTGATACTTGGATGAAACCCTTTTTTGTCATATCCTCCAAGTAAGCTTTCAAGGCCACTTGTTCTCAGTGGTTGCAACTATAGATGGGGCCGTGGTGTGGTTGGGTACCTGGTAGTAGGTCTATAGTGTGGTTGTAGATTGAGTGGCTGGGTAGTTTTGTGGCCTCTTCTTTGCTAAATATGTGGTCCCACTTTTGCAGGGGAATAGGTAGTGTCCCAACGCTGGATTCCATCTTTATGGTTAAGAGTCTGTTGGTCGGGGTTCTGCCGGGACTCATACAGGGCAGAACGGTGTCACAAGATTCAGGCCGTCCTAAGGTGGCGGTCTGCTCACAATAATTTAGAATCAGACCATGTCTGTTGGACCATGAGTCCCCCAGTACTAGAGGATGGAGCAATCCCGGAAAGAGGATCAAGGGAGTTGGGTACACATTCTGTCCAATTGTCAAGGGAAGTTCCTGTTTGCACTTGTAGCCAGTGTCCAGGGAACTGTTTCCCATGGTTACTTGTAGGCTGCGCTCTGAAGCTGTTAGTCCTAGTTCCTTTGCCAGATTGGCGTCAATGAAGCTTTCATTGGCTCCTGTGTCAATAAAGGCCTCTATCTGACGCTTGATTCCCATACAGTCTATGGTCACTTGGATGAATTTATAAGATTGTGCAGAGGTGTTTATTTGCGCCAAGGATACAGAAGGTGTATTCTTCTTAGGGCATGCTCTGGTTAGATGCCCGGCCTCATGGCAGTAGAAACATAACCCATCTCAATAGTGGCGTTGTAACTTATCAGGGGACTTTCTAGGTCAATTGGGCGTCATGGCTCTGCCGGCTCGGGTAGGGTGCACGTTCTGTCCTTCTTGGTTTAGACTCAGGCCTTTGCATAGGGGCAGTAATTCCTCTAGGCTCAGTGTAGGTGGGTGGTGCTTCAACAGGTCTTTCATGACTGAATTAACCCCCTTTCTGAAGATAATGGCAGATAATTCATCTTCAAGTTGGGTGTGCATTTTCAATTTAAGGAACTTGTCAATATAGGCTTGGATAGGGAAGTTTTCTTGTTGGATCTCTAACATATAGTTCAGCGCATAGTATCTGGTGTCTTGGTCATTGCCAGTGCTCATTAGTTCAGCTTCAAATTTCAAATAGTCAAGGCAAAATTCAACATCTTTGGCAGTGGCCTTCCCAAACCAATCCAGTGCGTCTCCTGATAGCATGGCGGCCACCCCCAAAACTTTCTCAGTGTCACTGGGGTAGACGTTGGTGTTGGTTTGGAAGTGGAGGCGGAGAACGGGCATGGCTTGGCGGGCTTCTTCTAAGGTGAGTTTGCCCATCTGGGGCATATCCACCTTGGTTGTGGTCTGGTTCACTATCACATTTTGCACTTGTGATGTAGCTGGGTTCTGGGGTTCTGCACCAGGTGCCAAGTCCTTCAATTCTTTGGCAGGTCGGTTCTTCATCCATGAGAGTATCAGGGAGGTAATTGCCTTATGGGTGTAATAAGTGATTATCACAAAAAAGAGCATACAAGTTGCCCCAAGTGTTAATAATATCTTGGGGCTCAGGTTACCGTGTTTGTAAAAGATTGTCATAATGTCAGGAAGCCAGTTGTAGGTAGAGGCATTGGGCAGCTCAGGGTAAGGTATGGCCGAGCCAGCAGGTAAGGCCCACCATAGAATGGGTGCTAACTTGATAATATAAGATACAGATTGCCCAAGTAAGGACCAAGGTCCAGAGTTGGGGACCATGGAATCTAACAAACCTGTCAAAGTAATGTAGAGTACTCCAAACAGTTGGATAGAGGTGGTCTTGGCTGCGGCAGTAGGTTCTAGCGGGCGGTCTGGTTGTGAGGTTAAAGGAGGAGTCATAGGAACAAAGTAGGCAGGTAGATAATTGTACTTGTCTTTGAACAGTAAGGGCGGGATCTTGACCCTCTTTCCTTTGTGTCCTATGTACTTGGTACTTCTAGTCCTTGCCAAAGGGTCGGCAATGAGGATGGTTTCCAAGTTGTACTCTGAATAGGCCAGGTTGGGGGGGGTATTCAGTAAAATGCACAGGTCCAAAGGGGGCTCCCGGGGGACAGTATAATGCCTGGGGCAATTTGGCAGGTTGTCTTGGGGGAGGGTGGCGGCCTGGTGGTCTACTTGACTAGAATTAAGATGGAAGATCATTAAGACTTGATAGGGTAAGATTTGTTCAAACCAAAGGTTCATAAAACTTTATTATCAAAAATGACAATGTGGTCTTCACCATACCGCCAGGGTTTTTATACCATGGGCTTTTGCTCCTTCAATTTTTGCAGGATTTGGGTTTGCAGACAAGGTACTGGCGGGGCATGGATCTTGGCTTAGAGTCTTGGGGGCGGGAGATCCAGGTAGTGCCTGCTCTGGCAAATAGAAATGGCAATGCTTTGTCCTGCTGCCACTGTTCACTAAGTCACATGAGTAGTTCAATTGTATTACTCTCTCTGGGCAGCATGCTGGCAGGTCATTGGCAGAGTTGAGAATAGGGTTTGGTCTAACCTCCTTAAGGCAAGCTGCAACCGCTGCATAGGTTCAGGTCTTTGGTGGCTCAAGGTTAGCATCAATCTGATGACCATTCAGGGATTTGTCCTTGGGAGACTGGCAGGTCTTGGGATAACTCATTAACTCAAGTATGCAATCCAGCAAGTTGGCGGTCCCTCGTCCACTTTGTGTGACTTGAGTTGTCTTTGGAGGGTCCTTTGTAGTGGCTGATGGAACGCAGAGTAATTCACCAATTTGAGCCCATCTCTTAACAGATTGGCAGGTCCTGGACTGGTCTGGAGGGTTGGATCCGCCTTCTGGGAACTGGGGTTTAACTCTTGGGCTTTCAATACAAGTATTGAAATTTCATTCATGACAAGGTACCTGTTGAGGAGTGTACTGAGTTGTTATATACAAACTGTGCAAGAGGCAAATTGTCTGACCAAGAGTCCATTGCCGCATTTGCATAGCATCTCAAGTTCTGCTCCATGGTCTGTTTAACTCTTTCTGTCTGTCCATCTGATTGTGGGTGATATGCTGTTGAGCGGCATGGTTTGATGTTCAGTATATGCAGTAAGTCCTCCCAGAACCTGGAGGTGAACTGAGGACCTCATTGCTAATTATCTCCTGAGGCAACCCAAAGTTGGTAAAGATGTACTTCACAAAAAAATCAGCCATCCCCAGGGAGTTAAGAGTAGTGAGACTAGGAATGAACACAGAATACTTGGTAAAGCAATCTACCACAACCATAATGGAATCATAACCATTTGATGGAGGCGATTCTACCACAAAGTCTACTGAAATTGAGGACCACAGACCTTATGATTGTTGCAGGGGGTGTAGAAGGCCGTTATTTCCTGAGCAATCCAGCTTGGAACGGGCACAGGTTACACATTTCTTGATCCAAGGTGTAATCTCCTTGGTGATTCCTGGCCAGCTGTAGGTCGTTGGACAAAGTTCAACAACTTGGATGAACCAGGGTGTCCAAACAGCAGTGGGTTGTGATGTTCTGTCAGGATACGTTCCCTCAAGGATTTAGGAACCCATACCCGGTTGTTTTGGTAAACTATCCTTTCCTTTAGAACATAAGACCCAATAATGGGTGTTCTGGTGAAAGTTTAGACAGTATCACCTGACCATCTGGCAATGTGTACTGGGTGGATACAACATCATGAAGGAGAGACCCTGGCAAGACTAATGGGAACTCCTGGAACCAATAGGGCCAGAAGTCCCGGTGTGGGCAAAAGAACTGACAATGTGGGAATAAGAGTCATCTGGGGATTTTCCTCAGCATTGGATGGGAACATTGATGGGTTACAGCTGAGGAGATTGGGGAGAATGTTGAGAGAACCTGATACAAACTCATACTTGAACTTATAAGCTGAGAGGGTATGCATAACCCTAGCCTGACAAGGGAGCAACTTCTGGGGTTTTTGGAAATAGCTTAATGCCTTGTGGTATGTATGTACCACAAACTTGTGGTTGGCTCCTTGGAGGTGGTGACGCCAATGGGTAATAGAGTCCACCACAACTTGAAGTTCTTTGTCAAAGATGGCTCAGAATTGCTCATTGGATGCGAACTTCCAAGAATAGTATGCAACTGGGAGTTCATGCCCATCATGGTACTGAAGGAGAACTGCCCCAATGGCCACATTGGAAGCATCACAAGCCACAATAAATGGCTTGGATGTGTTGGTATGGCAAAGAACTGGTGTAGACACAAAGACCCTTTTGACAGCCTCAAATGCCTGCTGACACTGGGGTGTCCAGATAAAAGGTGTGTTTTTACCAGCCAAGGGGTGAAGAGGGGCTGCCAGTTCTGAGATAGCAGGCAATAACTTCTTGAGGAATATGAAATTACCCAAGAAGCATTGTAACTCATTCTGGTTCCGTGGGGTGGCCTATTCACACAAAGCAAGGGCCTTATCAGGAGACACCACATGACCATCTTTTAGAACCAAATTCCCCAGGAAAGTGACTTCTGATTTGAAAAACTCATACTTGCTGGGTTTGATGAACAGGTTTGCTTTTTGGATAGTATTCACCACAGCACCAGATCTCGGGCATGTGTCTTGGCATTTGGTGAATGAATCATAATATCAACAATATATTCAACTGCACAAGAGAAGCGCAAGTCTCCCATAGCTTCCTCAATGACCCGCTGGAAAATGGTGGGCGCATTTTTCAACCCAAATGGCATTACTTTGAATTGGAAGCAACCACACAAGTTTTTGATAGCTGTAAGCCACTCATTTTTTTCTGCCACCCAAACCTGATTAAACACATTGACAAGATCTAACTTGGAAAAGCCCCTAGACTTGGCAATGGATTGGACAATTGAGGCTTCTAGAGGGACTTGATAACAATCTGGAACGGTCACATTGTTCAAGAGAGTGTAATCCACACAAGGACACAGGGTTCTGTCAGATTTTTCTGCAAACAATACTGATGAACTCACAGATGAAGGCTTCTTTACTATCCACCCTTTGACCAGCATGTCGTCTAGCCAGAAACCTAATGCTTTGTCCTCACGCTCACTGAGTGGGTACATGGGCGCATCAATCTTTACCAGGTCTAAAGTAGTCCAAAAGGTCACATCATGATGTGTGTGTTGGGGGAGTGCAGTAGCAAGGGACAGATCAAATGCATCTTGGTACAGTGCCAGGATTCCTGGGATCAATACTGGGGAAGGTACCTCCGGAGAGGCTTTTAAGGACAAGCAACTCTTAGGAGGCTCTACTCCAGGTTTTAGCAAGGACAGAACACCAGCAGAACTGTCCAAGGAGAAGTGGAGCCCATTTTCAGGTCTGTCAATGTAAACCTGATGCCAGAGCCATCAACCCACTCCAAGGATGACAGGAAATAGTAGATCATCCACGGCCAAGAATCTGCTAACAAATACATGGTTACCAGTACAGTAACTAAGGGGTTTAGAAACAGGATTTTCTGTAACTGGTACCTTATTTGCGCCCAACAGTTCTTTAGGGCCAAGACAGGTGAGGTCCATAGATCTTGCTAAGGTGCAGTTCATGAAATTACCCGCTGCACCAGTGTCTATTAATACAGTGACTTTGGCCTTTCTGGTGTGTGTATAGAAGGTTGCATTTAAAAGGAAATATGACATATCCTCTTTATTCTGTATACTCAAGATAGAGCCAGAAGGCTCTCCTGAGGCAACATCAGGGA
This sequence comes from Entomophthora muscae, assembly GCA_014839935.2. Lineage (NCBI taxonomy): Eukaryota > Fungi > Entomophthoromycota > Entomophthoromycetes > Entomophthorales > Entomophthoraceae > Entomophthora > Entomophthora muscae. The sequence goes on along the minus strand of QTSX02006641.1, from coordinate 14,866 downwards.
TGTTGGCAGAAGCTGCAAATTCAGGAACTGACCCAGAAGTGGTGGGCCAATTAGGATACAGGACACTTATCCCACCCTGGGGCTTGGGTGGTTTCTGAGGGGGTTTGGCAGGGGGATTCTTGACCACAGGAAAGGTGGCCATAATGCCTTGCTTGGGGGTGTAGGAAGGGAAGGCGCTCAGGCGGCAAGCAAGACCAAATGCTTTTTACAATGAGCCAGGAGCAGGATCCCAAGCCCCTTTTGAGGCTGAAGCAAGATACAATGAGTGACGGAACATAGCAACTGCTACCTCTACAGGAAGGCCAAAGGAAGCTGGTTTCACAGCAAAAGCCTCAATGTGAGACGCCAGGTCTGGTGCCAACCCTTTTGATTGGAGCATCTTAAAGATAGTGGTAGACTTGAATCCCGGGGCTGCTACTGCTGCAGCCACCAAAGTAAGAAGGGAGGAGGAATCCCCAACTTCCTGACTCTAGTGTAAGAGGGTTCTTACCCAAAGACTTGTGTCTCCATCTAAGGCATCCAGGAGAGCAACTGAGCGTTGAGCATCTGTGATGGGAATATCTGAGGGGGAAAGATCTGCTGACAGTTGCAGCTGGAGCTCACCCAAAGTGTCGAGGACTTTTTCCTTGAAGACTGCTGTGGGTGGGGAGGAGCATGGACTCACCAACGTTACGTTGATGGCAGAGGCAACAGATAAAGCTGTGGATGCACTCCTAGCGCGTTCTGGGGCCCAATTCTTCAAGGTGGACAGAAGGAATGCAGTGGCCAGGACAGTAAGGGCCCCAGAGATCAGGGAACCCACACTGGCACAAACCAGAGCAAGCACAAGGGAGTGCAACCAGTTGCAAAAGGCTTCAAAAGCTAAATTAATTGGATTACCAATTATGTAAGAGTAGGTGGGCTAGACTAACAAAGTCTGGCTCCCATCCTGGTGGGACCAACCACCAGGATGCCATCCAGTGCAAGACTGGGATAGTTGCTCAAAGGGGCCTCCCAAAGGAGACCAGATGTGAAAGGGGAGGGAAGTATGCATCCAAAGCCATGACCATGGCTCCAGTAATTTAACCACAGAGAGCAATCCCAAGTGGGAGGGGCCTCTGCATCTGACTCAGGGATTTGATGCAAGGAGGGTAGGAAGGAAGCTGAAACTGCTGCAGGGAAGGATTGTCCAAGTCAGAAGAAGGAGTTTCAGTAGTAGCGGATTCTAAAGGGGGCACCAATTCTTCAAGATAAGAAGACAACCAAGGGAAAAAACCATAGGATACTGAGTTGGTGGGAACCTGGGTGAGATGTCCAATTACATTTACAAACAGACCAGGAATAAACTCAGAAGATTGAGAAATCAAGGAAAGTTTGCTCCAAAAGACAGGGTTGGGGGACCAGAACAATAGAGAAATAGGCACCAGTATCCACATAGCCATCTTGTACCAAGGAAACAACATGGTTTTATCAGGGTGCCCTTTTTGCTAAAACTTCCGGACAGACATACCAAGTGCATGGGTAAATAACAGGGAATGATCTGAATTAATATTATTGGAACAACTCCCAACAAAAAACGACAGGTGGGCGGGCAGTTGGGCAGGCAGGCCAGGGAAAGCGGGAGGCAGGGAAAACAGCAGGAGTTGAGACAATTACATTTATTGTTTAACAAACTTCAAAACTCCAAAAGGATTTGCAAAGTCAGGAGTTTATTCAACAATTGGAATTGGTAAGCAAGGGACCTGACGGCCCATGCTTCCATTTTATTCAGAGGGGGGTGATAGGACTGGGGGGTTATGAGAGGGGCTATTGGAGTGCAATCTAAAGGGGAGCCTATTAAAGACTACTGGCCAATCTTCTACTGGTTTGAGACCAAGAAAAATAGGGATAGCCAGCCCGGATGTAAGACTCAGTCCCTCAATTAGCTAGGAGCCTTCTGAGGACTCAGGGTGTGCATTTCCCCTAATGCCTTCCTCTGGCATCTCCACCAGAGAGCTCTGGAACCCAATTATTTTGGGCCAAGGGACTTCTGGGCTGGAGGAATTGGCTACCTGAGATACCACTTATTGCGGGATTTGATACCCAATTTCCCCTGACCGCAGGTTAAGCCTTTCAGGTTCCATGCAAGTCAGTGAACCAACCCTGATTGGCCGGCTTGCTAGTGTTTGGGAACTGGCAGGTTGCAGACTGAGTGGGCAGAGCCCACCAAAGAATTGGTGCTAAATTAATGAGGTAGGACATTGACTTGCCCACCCACAACCACAGACCGGCGGCTAGGACAATAGTATCTATTACTCCCGTGAGATTAATATATACAATTCCAAAAAGCTTGTTGGTATGGTCCAATGGGAGCTCAGCAGCAGAGGCAGGCATTGGTTTGGGGGTGACAGGTAGTTCCATGTCCATTTGGTAGGCAGGAAGGAAGTTGTATTATCTCTGAACAGGCAGGGTTTGGTAATGTACCAAGGGCCTTCTTGGTTGTATCTGGTTAACTCGGTAGTTCTGGCCAGGGGATCCTGGGCTAGTATGTTGTTGGTGGTGTATTCCTTGTACTCAGGCTTTAAGGGGTACTTGGTGAAATGAACAGGACTAAAGGGGGCACCTGGCGGGCGGTACGTAGCTGGCAGGGGGGCAGACATTCTTGGGGTTAACTGGAAGATGGCAAGAATAAAATACAGCAATAGTTGGGGAAATCAATATCTTATAATCTTTATTTAAAAATTATGATGGGGGTTGATCTCGGCCTGGCAGGTATTTATACCACGCTGCCAGGCTTCACTACCTGGTTGGGTTTTCTGGGCTTGGGCAGGTTGGCATCGGGTGTCTCAGATGGCAGTGTGGCACTTGGCACTGGTGGTTTGCCACTGTCCACTTTGGGGTGAGAAGACTTAAAATCCTTCTGTTTATTGATTTGGGTATTGGGTGCCTCTTTGGGTTCAGTGCCTTCCCTGGGACTTTGAGGGAGTTCATAATAACTTTCAGGGAGAAATTTGACTATTTCACTGGGCAAACTGCAGATATCAGGCATTGGTACCTCAGGGAAATTCCTGGCATCTTGCACTGGCAGTTTGCTTGCAGAATCCTGCAGGGAAGCTAAAGGTTTGGGTCCTGGCGGGCTGGCAGCAACTTCATCAATTAGTAGTGGGTTATTACGTTCCCAGACTATGAGTCTGGCGGTCCGCAAAGGGTTTTGTCCAGGGTTCAACTCTGATTCTGTATTTTGAGATTTAGGAGCATCCAAATTGTCATTCCTGACAATGCGGCCTGCATTTTTCCGTTGGTCTGCTAGTTGTTTCAGGACTGGGCAACACCAGGACAACAAGCAATCTAGCTGAATTAATGTATTCTCTGCAGTTGGAGGGGACTCCAAAGGAGAAATGAGATCTTTGGCCAGGAAGGCCAACACAAAGCGTTCATCCACTGTATGGGCCAAGTCCTCCAGGTTTTGGAGGGGTTTTGCCTGCAAGCGGGCCACTTTTTTTGATGGTCTGGGAAATACTCCCAATCCAAGGCCAAAAGTGGGCCACAGAACTTTAAAATCTGGTTATTATGCATTCTTGTGTTGAACATCTTCTGGATGGAGCCCATGCTCAAGGTAGGAGGGGTTTATTTTATCTTAGTAGCACAGCAGAGAACAATAATCAGATTGGGAGTGGCATGGGGTTTTATTAAGTTTTATTATTTATCTTATAGGGATTTACAGATGATTAGGCTTCAGTTTAATTATTGGTATCAACAGGTGTAACAGTTGTATCTGAGGTGGCTTGGTTGAGCTTGGTAGAGATTTGAGGTCTGTATTTAATTGGCTAGGGATGTCATAAATAACATTATGCTTCTTATTCTTATGAAAAATTAAGATTAAGGATTGAACATGGGGTCCCACATTATGTATCCCATTAGCCCATAGGACCAGGCGTCTGTATTTTTTGGGGATTAAATCTGAGGATTATTTAGTTAATAGTCTACAAATTAAAGAAGTTTTGCTGAAACTGAAAGAATTAAAGCCAATAGTGCCCCACCTGAATTCTATCCCTACACAGAAGCAGCTGCTTACACAATGAAGATTTTGGCTAAACCCAAAACAGAGCCTGTCAATATAATTCATTAGATACTTGTCCCTAGTGCAGGGATTAGCATGCATTTGGACAGCCTGCCTGATTTTGGGATAGGGTTTTTAAGCAGGAGGCTTCCCAAATTTATGTGCAGTACCATCCAACCCTAATTCATCTAAACATGAACCTTCTACAATGCCCCCATTTTCATGATGACAGACTGTATGAAGTCCATACTTCTTCCCCAAAGATGAATCCTGGGATGTTAGTATATATGCCCTGTCAATTTTGGATAAGGTGCTATCACTATTCTGATAATAAAATTGTGAGGAACCTTTGATTCAGTCAGATCCTAACATATATAGCTCATGTTCTCTATCATTTCAATGTGTTCTTAGAAGGTCCCTGTGGTAATCCAAATTAGTAGCTATTTTGCAGGCAATGGCTTTATATTGGCCAAATAGAGATTGTATTTCTAATGCAGGTAAATGTTGGCTGGTTTATTGATATATCTAGCTCTAGTAAATGGGGCAGTGATCTAGGCCTTGAGATGGTAATGGGGTGGCCCCTGGCTATTGCTTTGAAAGGATAGAGAAGTTGTGGCTACCCTATGATGAATGTGCTGAGGTGGCACTGAAATCCTGATCCCAACTGGGGTGAGAATACAGTTGGGTTCTTTTACCCAGAATGGGATAAAATTTTATCTTTCTATGACTTGAGGGTAGCTTCAAGGAGCTCTCAAAGTTGCTAAGCAAGCATAGATAGCCCAGAACCATCAATAGGGTGGCTGCCCAAAGAAAAAGCTGTAGAAATTAATTGTTTGGAGGTTTCCGGGAAGTTAAATTGGTTATTTTGCCCATGAAATCTCAAACCAACCACTTGGGTGAATAAAACCAGTTGTAATACAGGAGGAGGGTCTGTTGCTGATGGCCTAAAGTATAGTTTGTTGATGTGGATCAAGTCTAAGTTGATTAAGTTGTGAAGAATTAATGCCTGAGTCTGAGGTTTTGACTGATAAAGACTCACATGGTATAGAAGCTCAGATGAAAGGCATTTGTAAAGGCTTCAGAATTGACTTAACAGTTATGTGGAATTCTATACAGAGAGAAGTTGGGAGCAGAGAAAAACAGTCTGAAGAAATGTTCCAATCTTTTGCCAAATTGATTTGCAGAGGTAGCATAAGTTAGAATATTTCACCTTGGTTTTATTTTAGTATTAAAATCAAGAAGGTAAGTTAATTAAATTTTAGGTAGGTTTTTATTCATTAAGTTCCTAGGGTAGATAAAGGTATGTTGTTATGAGAGCCAGATACAAAGCTGTTTTGGTGGGTTGTTTTACTTGGACTTTACTATAAGAGTAAGTATATAAACAAGACGTTGAAGAGGGTCAAGAAGAACAGGGCAAATATTATTCAATATTTAAATTGTTTAAGGCTGGATTCAGGGAAGACTGGTGTTTGAACAGTGAACCAGTTAACTCTTTGATGCGCAAAGAGTGGACGCTTTGAGCATGTTGAGCAATGAAAACTGATTTCCTAGTTGGATTGTGGTGGAATCTCAGAAATGGTCTATTTTTGCACCCTGAAATCATATTAACAGTGGCAAAATTGACTGTAGGAACGCAAAAGTGAGAATTCAAGAGTGAGAATCTAAAAGTGGTCAAGTCAGCAATTTTAAATTTTTCAAAATGGCTTTTTATAATAAAGTGACTACTTTTTCTTGACTTTTTTAGTTGAGAGAATGAATAAAAAGTATTTTATATGGACATAATAATTTTTAATTCCAAATAAGTTGTTTTGATTTAATTTTGAAGTTAGAAAATTGTTGACTTGGCCACTTTTAGATTCTCACTTTTGAATTCTCACTTTTGCATTCCTACAGTCAATTTTACCACTGTTGCCAAAATCATTGGTTGAGTTCTGGTATGTTTATTGATGAACATGGTTATTCAGAAGCCAAAAGCTTAAATTATAAGCAAGAAAACAGTGAATCACTAATTTAAGCTTTTGAGAAAGTAAGTGTGTAAGACTAATTCATTATAGAGTAAAGTGAGTGCCAATGGTTTGAGCTTTTGAAGAAAGCCATTATAAAGGCTGAAACGTTAGGAAAAGGACACTATAAAAAGGAGGCTAGCTGGAAAGTTTATGGGGTCTTTCAGAAGTATTTTGGTTGCAAGCAGGATGGTTGTTGAGTGCTTTATCTTCATCTTGGTGGTGCATGTCTGGTTGGTCTGAAGTAACTAGATGTCTTCTGGAGCGTTAAGAAGTCCTTTATGAAGGAATAGCTGATCAAAAATACTCCAAAACGGTGGAAAATCAGAAGACTTATAAGGACATCTCCCTTTGGTTTAAAAAATACTATCTTGAACCATATTCTCCTTTCTTATTAAAAAGAGCTTCTATAATGATGATGATTTTGGAGCTGGTTAAGAGGATCATAAGAGACAGAAATTTAGTCTGATTGCTCATACAAAACTCCTGGTTGAAGAATGAGCAAAGTGGTATGAATAATCTTGATATCTTTGATATTTTTTTACCAAAGCTTAGCATGTGAATGGCCCCCTAGATGATGGAGCTGCTTTGGTAGCCTATCTATTGCTTTTAAATACGTTTTCACCTAGTTATCATTTGCCAATGATGATTGGGGGCCTGGTGAGTCCCTTTTTGGCTGTCTGATATTTCACTTTTGCCCTTTTCATAGAACAAGTATATCTAAGGATGACAATCCCAACTCAGCTGGTCACTGGCTTTGACTCAGGACACACCTTGGTGACCTTCTAGGAGATGTAGTGCCACAGAATCTACCAACCCCTGCAAAGGTAAGTTGCTTGAGCTGTATCAACTAACAGCAGTTTATTTAGAGATGTCAAAAAGGGAGGTGTTCTTAATTCCTTGTTTATATACTGCTGGGAAATCAGCTCCTGGCTTGGTGATGGGTCCTTATTGGCTGGCTGATCATCTGCTTCACTCTTCCTGTCATTGGTACAGCTGTATTGGTTGTCTAAGGGGATCAATCAGTTGATTCTAGGCTCAGGAGGCCAGCTCAAGCTTTGGGAATTGTTTTATGACCTTTGGGCCGTGATCCCTTGACCCCTGGAAGTCTGGGCCAGATGGGATTCTTTAGAAAAGTTGCTGCTGTGCTGTTGGGTGTTCTCTGGGTTGGTGTTTCTGGGGCATTGACCCTACCTTGGGAGGGTTAGAAATGCTGATCCTGGAAACAGTGGTGTAATAAGCAAAGATGTGGATATGAGGTTGTTCAATGGCAAGTTTTCACACCTTTAAGCTAGCATATGATAGTACTCTTCCAGGCTCATTTTTTTCCCTGACAGGTATAAAGCCTGGGTACCTCAGTGTAATCTTATAGGGCTTTAAATATTGAAGTTAATGGAATCTGTGCTGGCTTGAAGATCTTGAACCTCTAGAGATGTGATACAAGGTGGCTGGAAAGTATAGCCATATCATGAACACCCTCCACATGTGGCAGCTCCAGGTAAAAAGCTGGTACTAAAGGTGGGACTTAATATGAGAAAAAAGGATTAGATGATTGAAGATGAGAGGTGTGGTTCTTAATATGAAGCTGCTACTGATAGCTCTTTGAGTATAGTATTGGGGGAGTGGATCTGAATCCTTGAATTTATGACATGGCGGTACCACCCTATTTCTAATAATGGGTTTCTGAGGACATGAAACCTGATATTGTGACATTTTTCTAGTGTTATAGGATATTTTTTCTATAGAGGATGATAGAGTTGATGGTGTAATGTTGGGTTTTGGGTCCATGGAAACCTGGTGCGGGAAATAAGGTGGGTACTTATAAGACAATCCAAATATTTCCCTGTTTCTGTAGAGGTAGTTCAGCTGCATGATGATCTGCTGGGCTGCCGTCTCTGCCCATACTTAATAGGTGAACTTTAGTAGGGTTGGATCACTGTACCTTTATCTTGAGCACTGCATATATTTTTGTCAAAACAGCAGGCTTGACCCGTCAGCAAGGTTTTGAGTAAGCAGGCTCATGACCTGCAATCCAACTATCCCGTCACTTGGAGCCAGACTAGAAAGTTAACTTGAATTTCCAAATCCAACAACATGAACAAATGATGATCCCTTATGGTGGATACCTTGTTTTGGCGCTTGACTCATTACCAGGATCAAGCCACCCCCTTCACCATCCCACCGTGTGATCAACACTATCATGTTCTTGTTATCCATGATTCATAATTACTATATAATACCTATCTCTCAATAAAGAATATTATCTAGTTTATAAATATTTTCCCCCTTGTAACTCTGCTAAAACAGCACAGCTACGACATTGGTAGCAGAAGGTAGGTTCCCCATCCTACTTTCTTCCCCAAAATTCTTCTTGTTGCCTGTACTTGCTGCGCCAAAAAATCCTCAATAGAATCATGTCTGGCCTCCCAGCAGACTGGACACCGTACACACCTGGCGCCGAGATACCTGATGGGTTTGTCCTCTACCAAAATATGGTGATACCCCTTCCCGCTTTCAATGCCCCCTCAGCACAGGGTTCTTCCAGGCTCCCTCTGCCATGCCTTGTGCAACTGACAAAAATACCATGCCAGCATACATAGCCCAAAGACTTCAAAGTGCTGCCCTGGAATCCTTTGTCAAGGCCAACAACAACAACGCTGCCGCATGGATCCAGTCTGTCCAAAGCAAGCTGGCCCAAATGGAATGCCCACAGCAATTCTGGATTGCAGAAATCTGCATCTGACTGACTCACAACACTGGCACCTGGTGTGGCAAGTGGCATGAATAACATACCAAAAAGGACTGGGATGCCTTCAAACAAGACTTCTTGGCAAGATTTGTGCTTAAGGACACTGCACTCATGATCATACGTCAAGTAAAGAACTTAACCCAGACAGGCACCGTGAAGGAACTCACCTGCGCCTACAAGGAACTCCAGCTACGTGCACCCTCTGACATGGCTTTTGACACCCCAGCCACACACCTCATGTACTACAATACACTCAAGTTGTATGTAATGAGACACATGAACCTGAATCAAGTGATTAATCTACAAAGTCTGCATTGTGAAGCAGAGAAAGCAGAACAAACGTCTAACACTCTCCACAAAGCGCAAACCAGAAACAGGAAAGACCCAAAGACTCTCACCCAGCCAGGCGCTTCAGTCAACCACCTCCTGGGAACAACGGCAGCAGCACAAACCATAAACCCACAGGCTCAAATGAACATGGAAACGAGAACATTGGCCAGTCAAATTGTACCCATTTCCGTATCACTGCCACACAAGGCAACCAAGATAAGGAAAAGGCCCAGGGAGAGCATTAAGCAAGCCAAGCTCTCCCCACACAACTCCTGACTTACCCAATGATGAATACCGACCCGAGGACGTGGACCAATGCCCAATGATCCAAGTACCCTCAGAAGACCCGGTATTATACACCATTGCCAGACATCCCAATAAATTGATGTCTTACCCTTTCTGCTTTCACAGTTAGCACAGGTTCAGCACTCCTGGACTTGGGCGCAGATTGAACCTTAGTAAACAGCAGCTTTGTGGATAAATTCAAGCTGGCCACTAATCCTTTGCGGATTAAAAACGTGGTCCTAGCTGATGAACATCACATTGCTGTGACAAAGGAAACTGCCCCCTTCTCTGTCATGCTTGAGAACCTCCACTCCACCATCCAAGGTCCTGTCATTGACTTCCCTAAGTTTGACATTGTACTGGGACTAGACTGGTTACGGAAAAACAACCCCCACGTGGACTGGGCAACCTCAGTGTTGACCATCAAGCGTGAAGGCGTCAACCATCAGATCTATCCTGACTCTGTGGACCAACTCCTACGTGACCACGTCTTTGTACGCATCACAGAGACCTTGGACGAGAAGGAAAGCCTGAAAGCAATTGACTGGGATTCCTGTCAGTATGAAATCATAAACTTTAAAGATCACCAGGACATCACTAGGTCTCAGGATTGCAAAATTGTAGCCCACCATCCAGAAATCTTTGAGGAGGCTTTACCTGGGTTACCTCCGGAAAAGCATATCCAACACTCCATCCAACTCAAGGGAGCTGTACCCAAAGTGCGGCCCATTTATTGCCTGACACCAAATGAAGACAACACTCTATGTGCCTACCTCAAGGAGGCCTTAGAGAAAGGATTTATCTGTCCCTCACAATCTCCCTTTGGGGCTGCCGTATTCTTTGTGGCCAAGAAGGATGGCACCCTGCGCCTAGTCACAGATTACCAAGCCCTGAACAAAGTTACCATCAAAAATTGTTACCCACTGCCACTGATTGACAACCTCTTTGACGCCTTGGGAGGAGCCTCTGTCTTCTCCAAGATTGATCTAACTGCAGGCTACAACCAGATTTGCATCAAGGAGGAAGACATCCCCAAGACAGTCTTCTGCACTAAGTACGGTTCCTACAAATGTGTGGTACTCAACTTTAGCATGACCAATGCCTTGTCCACCTTTGTAACCTTCATGAATGAAGTGTTTGCGCCACACATAGGCAAACATGCCCTAGTGTACCTGGACAATATTATTTTCTAAAGCTCCTCAGTGGAACAGCACCACAAAGACCTGGAGGAAGTCTTTGCAACCTTGACACAACACAAACTGTTGGCCAAGCCCTCCAAGTGCCAATTCTTCTGTGAGCAACTACCCTTCTTGGGAAACATAGTCTCAAAGGACGGCATCAAACCCAACAGTCAAAAGATACAGGCCATCTGCAAGATGCTGCCACCCAAGGATAAGTTGAAACTCTGCACCTTCTTGGGGATGGTGGCATATGTACACCACTTCATACCTGACTGTGGCGTCTTGACCGCCCCCTTGTCTGCCATAACTGGCGCCAAGTCCAAGTTTGTATGGACCCCCCAACATGACCTCTGCTTTAGAAGCCTCAAAGAGAAGCTCATAACAGCACCTATTCTGAAATACTCCAAACGCAATGGGGAGTACCAGATGGAAACTAATGCCACAGAAGCATTTGTTGGAGAGTACTACAAATCAAAAAAATGATGGTGACTTCCTGCCCGTAGCCTATAAATCACAAAAACTGACAGACAGCAAGTGTCAATACCCTATCCATGATAAAGATTTGTTGGCCACTGTACACTGCCTAGTCAAATGGTGTTGTTATCTGGAACAACAGGAAGAATTCACAGCATTGACCAACCACAAGTTGCTCATATATTTCAAAACCCAAGAAAATCTATCCTGCCGTCAAGCCCGCTGAATGGAACTCTTGGAGAGATTTAATATGTCCATGCAATACTAGACTGGTCCAGAGCTTGATATGGCGGACACACTCTTGCGCCTGTACGTCTGATCCACAAGAGTAGAGAATGGGCTCAACCTAGACTGGCCCCTCTTGGTACTTTGGACAAAGGACAAAGTATTTCCCCCTGGCACCACAGACATAACAAAGGAAACAGTTATTAAGAACAAGCACTTATTTGCAGACGCGTATGGAACCTTACATCAAAAAATGTCTGACAGAACCACCATCCCTTATGTCCCCACGCATCAGCAAGTTACCCCATCCTATGTTATCATAGAGACCTAGGGCACACAAAAAGTTGCAACCTTTACAAATTCCTTAAACACAAAGCATGGTGGCCAACCATGTACTGAGACGTTCAGGAAGTCTTAGAACAATGCAAAGTATGTGAGAAGTTTGCAAGAAGCAAAACCCCACCTAAGTCAGTGCTACCTATTCACACGCAACTACCCTTCAAGGTGTGGGCCCTAGACATTTTAGGCCCCATGCCATGAAAGCATAATGAAAAGAAGTACATCACCACCACAATAGACTTAATCACACAATGGCCAGTAGCACAAGCAGTAAAGACACATACTAGCAACAGCGTGTGATGATTCATAGGAAAAGAAATCATCTGCAAGTTTGGAAAGCCAGAACTCCTGATGAACAACGGAGGCAAAGAATTGACCTCTGAAGATACCTACATATACCTCACCAAGAATGGGGTCAAGAACAATGTGACAACACCTTACCACCCTCAGGCCAATGAACGTGTGGAACAGCTAAATGGCAGCCTTGTGCAATACTTAGCCAAGATCATTGCTGGGAGACCTGAGGACTGATATAAGCAGCTATTGACTGCACTACTTGTATGCCAGACTTGTGTGAACAGATCCACTGGGAAAAGCCCTTTTGCGTTGGTATATGGCACATAGCCCAATATCATCCAAGCATTATCAGGACCCAAGCTGGAAATACCAAGCAAGATTCCCCCTTGTTCAGATCCCCAGGTCATAGAGGCCAATAGTGATTAAATAGAGAGAGAAAACAAGTGTCTACAAAAGACATTCATCCCCATCCAAAATAGACATGAGGTCGGTGACAAAGTTTGGGTCATGAACATTGACAAAAGTAAACTAAAACCTGAGAAAGTAGGCCCAGCAATCATCTTAAAGTTAAACAAAAATAACACTTACCTTGTTCAAGGACTTGGGAAACATAAACAAGGTGAGGTCCTCCACCATGATTGCCTACAACCCTGCAAAGCAAGACAAAAACAATGAGAAACTTCCCTGCCCGCCACAGAACAGCAATTAGTCCAATACGGCGCCCAGGCTCCTGACAACCTCCCTGGCAACCTGCCCCCAGAGGAGGCCAACCTTCAGTCAGGAGGGTGTTGAAACAGCAGGCTCAACCCGCCAGCAAGGTTCCAACCAAGCAGGGTTGTGACCCGCAATCCAATTACCCAGTCACTCAAAGCCAGACTAGGAAGTCAACTCGGATTACCAAATCAATCAACATGAACAAATGATGATCCTTCACGGTGAATACCTCAATTTGGCACTTGACTCATTATCAGGATCAAGCCACCCCCTTCTTCCATCCAGCCGTGTGATCACCACTCATGTTCCTACTATCCTTGATTCACATGTACTATATAATCACTATCTCACAATAAAGCTTATTATCTATCCTCTAAATATTTTCCCCTTGTAACTCTGCTAAAACAGCACAGTTACAACATTATGCATCCCTTGTTTATTTCTCTCTCTCCCCTTCTATAGGTTACTGGGTTATCAATATCTTTGTATAAGGTGTATCTGACAAAAGTGGGGGACTGGAGGGGATTGATAGGCTTCTTAAAATGATGGGGGGGACTTTCATAGCTGAAGGTTGTACCCCAGGCTTATCTAGTTGGATTGAGTGGTATTAGACAAGCGTTATTGAGAGGATGAGGCGTGTCACTGGCAGATCATCTGGGTTGGAACTGGTTCCTGAACCTTACCTTGGTGGTTTCATGGGAGGAAGGGGTTAAAGCTATTGCTATGGTAGTGGCTTTTTAGATCTGAATCCCTAACTTGGATAGATTGAGGTTTCCTGTGCAGCTTAAAAGATATTTTGAATCATGTAGAGATTAAGGGTCATTATGTGGGTTCAACTTAACTCAAATCTTTCCTAGCAGCACTTTCCAGGCTGGTATTGGAACTGATCTTTGCTTTGTAAGGGCTTTGGTTCTTTGAGTTTTTGTTTTATTCCCAAAGGGAGTTATTGAGTATGCACCACTTGTCAGGATGTATCCCAAGGACTTGCACCTTGTGTCAGGATTGACAATTCTCCTCCTCTGGAACCTCAGGCTCAAGAGCGGGAATCAACCCTGGAACCTGGATTCCCCTGGGCCGCTGGGCCTATGAACTGCGGGACCGCCCACCCGCATTTTTCTGGGGTCAAGCCCCTGCAAGCTGATGCTGAAGATGATGGGCCATCCAGTGAAACAGATCAAGCCGAGGAAATTATTGCACTAAGTGGAGTGCCAATCATGACACCTAATGGAGGCAACCAGGCAACAACTATTAGCTTCATGAGTTTGAAGTCTACACCAGCAACCAATCAAGAGCCAACCCAAGGAAGAGGCACCAACCTGCAACCTGGCTCCATGACCACAACATTAGAGCAAGATAATCAGGTAGCTAAATTGGGAGCCTCAACTGTGACGGAAATAACTGGATAATATGATGCCATTTCTAAATGATGGGGAATAACCACCCAAATCCACATAGAATTGATGATTAACCACCAACGCGGCTTCAGATATTTTTTTGTGAATTTTCCAATTGTAACTCCAGGATTAAGTAGAACAATCAATCCTAACCAGAGTAAACCAAGATAAATGACCTGGGAAAGCATCAATGCATCTTCAGCGTAGAATTCTGGGCATTGAGAAGTGACCCAATTTTCATCTTCAGGAATGGAGGGAGGAGCTACAAAATTGGCTGGCATGAAATTAACATTTTGCGGCGCCGACGACAAAGTTCCTGATGCCGGGCCCCATCTTCCTGAAATGATTCTGTTCAGAATCAGATTGTACAGGATATACTGCAACAACCTGAGCACAGGATGCATTTTAAAATTTAAAATTAGAACTTGGGATAATTGATTTTTATTGAGTAAATTTAGGAGGACTCAACTCTTAGAGTTGAAACAGGGAGAATTATTCAATATATATCAGAAAAATTGACTAAGCAATACCACCTGAGTCTTGACCTCCTATTCCTTCCACATTGTCAAGTGAGTATCTGGTCCAGGTTGCAAAGAACCCTTGAATGACCAGTTTCTGACAACCCTGTCAATTAACAAGCTCATATTTGGTGACCCTTAAATTACGTCAATTTATCAATGTCAGTTTACAAGGGGGAGCTGGTTTCAGCTGGCATACTGGAGCAGCCGTGACCCATTTTCAATTGACTGTTTGGTTTAAATCCGTTAACTTGGTCAATTTTGATACAGGTTTTCCAGCCTTCCGTGCCTTCTTACTTGGACAGACAATACCCGGCATTATGGAACTTACTGTGACAT